>JAOTRH010198455.1:0-42414 GCA_034768845.1 Heliamphora exappendiculata | reverse complement strand
ATAAGATCGCACCCTCTAATGAATCAAAACAACGAATATTAAATATATACAAATCAATAATTATTTCAGAATTAAGAAAATAAATACTATTCATAATAATCTTGGGGTGTGAATTAATTTATATAATCAGTAGTCAGTATTAAATTAATTACCCAAAATGTCCTGTTCAATACACACAAAGTGTACCGACACAGAGAGTTGGAACAATAGACGAGGCTATTATCTGTTCCCTGTAACCAAGACATGCATACTAAAACTCTGTGCCACAGTCATACCGATGGTATGTCCATTTCCATCTAAACTGTTAACATAAAATTTATATTATGCAAAAACCTAAAATCTAGTCTTTTGTGTGTAAGCCGTGCTCTACACACTAGATTAACTACTATACAGAATATTGGACATCCATGCATAATAAAGAAATGATATGCATACATTACTCATAAAATAAAAAAATAAATTTATTACAATAAAATTAAATATTAAAAACATGATTTTCAGTATAGCAACCCTAATAGTGTTATCATAAAAAGAGGTCCTAACAATCTCACCTAAATAGATTCCCTTTTGATGTTCTAAAACCTATTACCCACTAGAAAAGAAATAAGTAGGTTTATTATCAACCCAATTATAAATAGTTCTAACACCTAAAGTAAGTTGTGCCTTTTTAGTCCGTCAAGATGGTTATTTGCCCCCTTTGTCTATTAATGTACGAGTTCTTTCTTTTTTGTTTTTGTTTTTTTTAATTGTCAACTAAGAAAAATGTATTGTAATTGAATTTCTGTAAATTAGAGTTTGGATCACATAGAAATAAGAATAAATTTACATGTTTGTATTCATCTATGTTTTAGGATTTTTTGGTTATGAAAAATGTTAGTTTTCTTTGTTTATTGGTGCATGTTTGTGTATTTTTACATGTTTGTGTATTTTATAGGGATATTTGCTATATGTGAGTTATCTGAGTTTATCTTAAGTTGTAATGGTGTTCTTTTATTTGCTATTTATTGGATTTTTCCTCTTTGCTTTAGCAAGAGAAGCTACAACTCTCTTTTGCTTCAAGAAATGGGCTCTCTTTTGTTTTTTTATAGCAAACTTTGTATAACTTCGTATAGTTTATAAGATGGCTTATTCTGGTTTTGTATTTATTTTGCTTTTGTAAAAATCATGATCTATTAAAAATTGCTTATATTGTTACGTTGAACTATATAAAAATCGGAGCTTGATGGTTATATAGATGGTTATGTAGAAGCTCCAAAGTATCCAACAAAAACTTAATAAAAATCCTTTAAATACTTCAATAAAAATCCTTTTGTTTTATTATGTTAGGCACAAGCATAGGTGGCAAGATTATGCTGTTCCTTTTCAATTGCTAATGTACTTGAGATGTCTCTACGACTTCAAAGAAAATTTTAATATATTATGTTAGGAACAAGCATAGGTGGCAAGATTATACTCTTCCTTTTCGATTGCTAATGTACTTGAGATGTCTTTATGACTTTAAAGAAAAATTTAATGTCAAAGAAACAAAAACTTAATGTCACATTTCCTCAAAACTAATAAAAACGTAAAAAATATAGGATCAAAGGTTGTTTAGATCGTATACAAATAACATTGAGAAGACAAAAGAATTAAAAGGTTTAGATGATATGCATCATTCTGATAATCATAAACACCAAAATGGTCACTATTCCCTAAATCCCAAAATCCAAAATATGCCCGACGTAGATTTTTTTTGGATATATATATATATATTGTGAAAACCAGTGCCTCTACATTGGGCCTCTAGACCTCTCCTCACTATTGAGCACACATATAAACCAGTTCCATTCCAGCCTTCGTCAAATCCAACTCAACAAGTGCTTTAAATGTTTGTTTCTTGACAAAATTAGTGCTTCGGACAAAGATCAAAATCAAAATCAGTCTCTTCCCAACCTACTACTATAAGGATTAGGGTCTATAAAGAGGCATCTTGAAACATGAATCAATCAATTCATAACGAACGGTTATCATACACATTTATACAAATGTGATTGTGATGGATTTTGTCATGTCCTTCTCTCCCTAAAACTTGGATCACCACACTAATGACTATCAAAACCGTAATCAATGAGACTGTTTCACAAAGCTTAAGATAAGGGCAATGCTCATCTTTCTTGGTCTTTGAGACATCACGTATTCCTTGAGAAATTGTAATGTGGATGATTACTAATTGAAGTTTTCAAACGTAATTTGTGAGACCCTCACCCGTTTTCCTTTTCAACGTCTTTCGACGCGTTGTTCATTATTTTTTTACGGTATGTTTGTATGCATTTTGTGCATGATCGGGCTTAGATATAGATGTGGGATTGGTTTTTGGGGCCGTTGGGCATTGTGTTGTGAATTTTAAAAAAAAGAAGATATTTTTGCGAGCCTATAAATATCTATCTTTAGATATTTATGAAAAGATATTTCATCTCTACCTTTTTGAAACCTTAGAAGCTCTGCTTTCTCTCTAACTTCTCGAGGGCTTGGGGCTCAATTTTTGACGATCAGACAACAGATCCTTAGTATACTTGTGGTGGGCTACGCTTTCATCTGGACAGAATTTCATTATGATAAAGTTCATTTTTGAACGTTATTTGAGGCATCGAGTTTTTAACTCAACGAGGTAGGATCCAAAACTATCATGTCTTGCAAGGGTGCTACGTGTAATTATACATGTTTTCACCAGCTAAAAATACATGAAAAATCAATTTATGTTTCAAAAATTGGGGTTTTGGTTCAAAATCATTTTCGATTATTTTCAGTTGGTTGGATGGGGTTTTGATGTGTTCTATTTTTTGTTTCGTGGTGATTTTGGGCTTGAGTACGTTCGAGGGTGTCGAAAGGGAGTTTGGATGCTTCGATTTGGGGTTGAGATGGTTGGATCCGTAGCTCGGGTTAGGTTTCTACCGTGGGTCAGTGTACTGACCTAGGTGGTTCAGTCGACTGGGTCAACAGTGGGTTGATCCAGTCGACTGGGTTAGGGGGTTCAGTTGATTGGGTTGGCTCTGTGTTGGATTTTTGGTTTTCAGCAGCTTTTTAGTCAATTGAATTTTGGGGTTTAGTCGAGTGAAGTGCTGTTGGGGTTGTTTTGGAAGGTCGTGTGGTGGCCTTAGGGGTCATATTGTGGCCTCGGGTGTTTGATTAGGGGTTGTAATCATCCTCAGGGGTGACGTGTAAGGTTAGATTCGAGGTTTTGGTGCATGGTTAGATACAGGGTGTTGGTGCACGGTTGTGTGCGTGGTGTTTGTTCATCGTTGGGTGTGAGACGTGTTAGTGTTCGAGGTTCGTTTTCTAAAAATAGAGTTTTGGGAAAAGATGGTGTTTTGGAAAAACGTTTATGAAAACTATGTTGTGGGAGGTTTGGAGTTGGCCTTTGGGTTAGGTTTTATTTTGTACGTCATTGTTTGTTCGGGTGGGAGGACGGGTCATCCAGGTGAGTGGATGTCGTGACGGGTGTGTGGCATGTGATGTCGTATAGGAGTGTGGCATGTGATGTGACGCCCCTTCCTCCGGGCACGTCAGGACATACATAAGTATAGATAAAGGAATTATTCTATCTATTCATTTATATTTAGATATCATAAATATTACATCATTAAGAGTTTTGAACTGATAAAAAATACATAACTTTTACAGTTTCGCAAAAGATTTAACAAAAATTATAATGAATCCGTGGGAAACTAAACAAAAGAGCAAAGAGATGAACTTCAAATCCTTTAGATGCGTTGTCGGGGTCAACTGGCTTATGCCACTCACCTTGTTCTTCAAAATCTCCTTCTCCTTTTGGTACGATTTTCTTAAAAAGCTCTTCCTCCTCACTCGAGGCACAAATGCAATGAGCTAAAGACCAAAAGCAAATTTCCTAAACCGTTTAACAAACTTATAATAAAATATCTTACAATACATACATATAATACCCAATACAATTTACGGTCAAAGAGAAATAATTTAACGTTTTCAACAGGGTAAGCATGTATAAGAGCAATTGTGCAAATGCATGATGCAGATGAATGCGATACAACCAATTTTATTTTCTAATCTAAATTTAAACTTAAGTTATTCTAGGCTCTCCCAAACCGTGGTGAACCATCCTAAACCCCATGATCCCAATCACGCTGACCAAGTCTATTATCTACCGATCAACAAAGAGTGTTCCTCAAGCCGTGTGATGATTATGTAGTGGAT
This sequence comes from Heliamphora exappendiculata, assembly GCA_034768845.1. Taxonomy (NCBI): domain Eukaryota; kingdom Viridiplantae; phylum Streptophyta; class Magnoliopsida; order Ericales; family Sarraceniaceae; genus Heliamphora; species Heliamphora exappendiculata. The sequence continues at coordinate 38,205 of JAOTRH010198455.1, read as the reverse complement.
TAAGTGTCCAACAGGGTCATCACTAACAGCAAGGGTGTGAGACCTGACCCTTTTTAATTTTTGCAACGTTTCTAAGTGTTGTTTATTATTTTTACAATAGCATGTTTATGTCCATTTTATGCATTTTCGAGCTTAGAAATGCATATTGGGTTGAAAACCGGGACCGTTGAGTGTTGTGGTGTGAGGGTTTAAAAAAAATATAGATATTTTCGTGGCCTATAAATATCTAGCCTTAGATATTTTGGAGGAGATATTTTCTTTTGGGAAGCTTGGTGGCTAAGTTTCCTTTTCCAAACAAAAATCTCTGCCTTCTCTCTAGATTTTCTTAAGGCCCGGGCTTTATTTTTGGTGATCGAGTAATAGATCCTTGCTATCGGCATCGAGGGCTACGCGTTCATCTGGACAGAATTTCGTTTCGACAAAGTTCATTTTTTACGAAGTTTGAGGCATCGAGTTTTTAACTCAACGAAATAGGATCCTAGACTATTTTGTCTTTAAAGGGTGCTACGTGCAATTATATGTGTTTTTGCCGTTTAAAAATGCATGAAAAGTTGATTTATTTATGAAAAGTTGGATTTTGGTTCAAAATCGCTTTTTGCTTGATTTTGGTTGGTGAAAAAGGGGTTTGAGGCTTTTCTTTCGGTGTATCGTTGTTGTTTCGGGCTTGTGTATGTCCGTGGATTGATAAAGGGGTGTTTGGATGGTTTAATTTGGGGCAGAGAAGCTTTTTTCGTAGCTTGAGTTTGCTTTCCGCCATTGCCCTGTAGCCTATTCTGAAATTTGAAAATTTTGCTTTTTGTGTTGACACATTTTATGTTTGTGTCGACCCCTTTGCTGTTTATGTCGACACCTTTCTGTTTGTGTCGATCCTTTTCATGTTGTTTGTGTTTGACGCTTCAGTGGTTAATTACAGTGAACTCTCGGTTGTTTTATATTGACACCAATTTTTGTTTGTGCCGACACATTTTTCTATTGGTGTCGACACATTTTCTGTTTGTGTCGACACATTTTTCCTTCTGTTGGAGTTGTGCATTCTGTTGCTGTTTGTGTCGACACCTTTGCTGTTTGTGTCAATACCTCCGTTATTTGTGTTGACACCTCTACTATTTGTGTTGACACCTTTTCTGTTTGTGTCGACACCTTCGTTGGTTGTGGAACCCTTTTCTTTTGGTCGTATCTTTCTCATCCGGACTCAGAATTGGGTCATTTTTGTGTTCAAATTGAAGTCCCGAAAGTCTTCTTTTCAATGGTTCATCTCTCACAATAAAATTCCTTTTGTAAAAATAGTTCTGATCAAAAGGGTGAGCATATGTCAAAATCTCTTAACCGTTTTTCATCCATTTTTGGCTGAATGTTTGGGAAAAGCTTATTTTTCATCCTTAATGGAACTTTTTATCAAATTTCCTTTTCCTTGGGAGTTTGTTGGGGGATGATGTGGCGGTTGGCCTTTGGGTCTTTTATACATGTTTAATGTATAACTGCTTGAAATGCTTATATATAATGTTTTGTGTTTAAACCTTGGTTCGGATAGAAAGCACGTTTTACGCTTTTCTTCGTTTATTGCATGATATATGAATTGTGGATATCTATGATTTTCAAATGGTGTTCTTAAAAATGGTGATTTTTTTATAAAATCTCAACACTTTGTGTTTGGAGGTTTGGAGCTAACCCTTGGGGTTGAGTTTCAGGTTTTGGAAATATTTTGTGAAAATAGGAAAAATATTTTTAAAATATTTTGTTTGATCTCCATAGTTCATGGATTGGATATCTTGTTTATACACGTGTTGAATAACTTTTTTCTGGAAAACTTTTTAGAAAGGTTTTGATGATCTCCATGTTGATGGATGGATCTGTATATACATGTATAATGTATATTTGTGAAATATTTTCGTAGTTGAGCTACGGTTCGGTTTTTAAATGATTATCTAGATGTACTGGGATAACGTGGATGTGGCATGAGTTGCCCTCGGTGAAAGTCCAAAAACGTGCGCAGAGTAAGTACTCAGGTATTTTGGGTTAGTTCCCGTAAATTGAGGCGGATGGGTGCTTAGCTCCCTCGGGGTCATAACCCGTAAATTGAGTGGTTACGTCGTGGTGCTCCGTATGGAACCTGTGTGTATCTAACCGGTCCCATGATGTATGGGGATTAGATACTGGACAGGGGTCTATAGTTGCTACCTCTGTCCCCTGGTATAGAGTCGGTACACATGATCATATTCATCTTTTCTGCAATGGTATATTCCGCGAGGGAACAATGTTCTGGTTACTGTTTTTCCTTAATTATGGTCGGTTATTTTCATTATTTGCATCACAAGGTTTTAAGGATGAAAATAGGATTTTATGAAATAAAATCGTTTTGGGGGACTTGTGTAGTTTGATGCGAAAACTTGGGATTTGTGAAAAACCGTTTTGGGTTCGGTGGTTGAGTTTAGCTCCCACCCTATATGATTGCATATTTCTTGCTTTACAGCTTTGTAGTCTTTTCCTATTGGGCTTCGACTCACGGTATGGGATTTTGCTGTAAAATTATTTTCAAGTGAACATGTGGAGTTGACCTAGATGCTTGAGGTGATGGAGGACTCGCAGTAGTTTCCTGTTTTGACATGTACTTTTACATGTGATGCCTGTTTCAAAAGGCGAGTTTTGTACGCCTTGAGGCGATATAATTATTCATGTATGAACTGCATGTTTATTGTTTAAGAGAGCTGAACTACGTGGATCTTTTATCCAAATGTTGTATATTTTTTAGTTGATGGCTTTTCAACTGCAAATCTTATTTTCATAAACGATTTTTGGTGGGCTTTCGCATGACCCTAGTGTTTGGGGCGTGACAAAGGGCGTGGACAAGTCAACACTCAGGCTCTCGAATCTCAGGTCAAGGTCAAATGTGGGATCGCGAAATTTAACTTCTATTATTATGCCACCTGAACCGCCTTCACAAAAAATATGCATCATAAACAATAAGGTGCATTTATCACTTAAGGCAAAACCATCCCAAAAAAATAAATCAAGGCACATAGCCAATACCATAATAAGGGCATTTAGTCAATATCACGATATTCTAATTCCATCAATCACGATACCAAACTTAAGGTTTAATTTTCATTCTTTTCTCAAAATAAAATGGTGAACCCCGCGAAACCCAACCCAATGGTGACGTGATATGACATATGCAACTTCTATTTATGATTTACATGTATAAATTGATCATGCTGTGGGCTAAAATGACATATGTGTTCTTTACATGGAATCGTAAAATTATGATTATAGAGTACAAATATGTAAAGTACAAGTGATAATTCACGAGACATAAATTCAACCTAGCGGCATAGATTCTATTCATCAAATTATTATTTTCATACACAAATTGTTCACACATTCATTTAAAGTCCATATATTCAAATTCCTCAATGTGACACATTACTTAAGCACTTAGCCAAAATTGGGTAATTATTCAAGCGCAAATTTAAAACTTTTGATAGTGTTTTGAGGTACCTAGGCATGGATTTAATTTCCTATTTTTGAGAACCAATTAAATAAAAATATTTCCTACAAATTTTATGTTTAGAACTAATGTTAGATCCTAGGGCAACAAGGTCATTTGATTTAATTAAGGGAAAACCATTCAGCACTTTACAGAGAAAAGTGCAAAATTTAGGCCTCTGTTGGCCACGATTTTGGGGTACCAATTCAAGGAATACGGGTCTGGTTTTTGGTGAGGTTTTATCTTAAGATGTCTCCTACAAGTTTCATGTTTTGTGATAGGGCAAGTTGTTTGGAAACAGTTTGAGATTTTGGCCAATTTATAAAAAGGGTTCTGTCAGCCTAAAAAGGGTCTGCAAAATGTGTTTTTAACTGAGAGTTCTCAAAACCTTTGGAGTATCATCCGAGGGTTTTCTAGGCTGATTTTTGTTCAGTATTTGGCTTAATATGTTAGCTACAGCTTTCATGTTTACCACTTTTGTATTGGGCTTCTAAAATGTTAGGTTTTGGGTCTCAGAAAAATGTGTGACAGAGAGGTTTGTCAGTCGCTGAACCTCAATAGTGACTTTGGAAGGTGTTTTAACCCATCAAGACTTCTACGTTTTGGCTCCCTTTTGGTGGACGGAGAGATAAATATGTCCTCAATAATTTTTATGTTTTTACGTAAGCTCAGTTATCACCCCGACTTAGTGTTTTTTGGTCTGCAACTCAGAGTGGTCATGATCTTACACTCTTTGGAAAAAATGACACATCTGTAGTTCTTCTGAACGCAATCAATTCAAACCAATTTTATATAAAAGAGACCTCCAAAAGATAAATTTAGACACAAAAATCACTTTAAGACCATTTGTTTACATTTAGTTATGGTCTTTTAAAGTTGGTGGCAGAATTTTCGTATGCCCAGAAAAGTAAGTAACTTAGGGTTTTAGTAACTTAGCTCATGCGATATCCATTTTTATTGTGTTTTCTTTTCATCATGTTATAAACTCACATAAACCAAAACTCCAAAACATGTTTAAGCCATAAAAATCAAGAATACACACATGCAAACACATGCAAAGCTTGCTCATACATAAACAGCCCATAAACTACTCTTACGACGCCTTTTTGAGTTATTCTTTATTTTATCTTCTTAGGGTTGATTATAGAGATGGATTGAAGGTTATCTTAAGGGAGAATATCATAGGGTTATAAAGAGTTTACTTACCTTGTTGGATTCTCAAAAGGTTGAAGAAGACTGGGTCTTAGTTTCAATGCCTTCCCCTTGATTCCTCCTAACTTCTCCTTCCCTCATCCTTCCTACTTTTCTTCTTCTTTCTTGAGAACACTTGGAAATTTTTGGTGATCTCTCAATCTCACCCTCTCAGCCGAAAATTTGAAGGAGAAGAAGGGTGTTTGGCATATTTTTATACAAAAATTATAATTGAGGTTTAATAATTGCTTTGAGGCTTTATTTTGAATTTTTTTTAATTTTTATTGGTTGCATGGGAGGTGGGAGATTTTTGAGAGATATATTTTCTATTTTTGCAGATGGGGTCTGTTTGGAAAGACCAAAATCCATTTTTGCATTTAATTAGGGTTTTAAAGTGTAATTTGGCACCATTTTATGAAAGAAATGTATAAAGCATAAATTTTATGTATCTTTTTGGTATCTAAACCTACTAAAACCTATTATATTAATGTATTTATAATTAATTTAGTCTTCTCATAATTTATCATAATTTTGATAGCAATTAATTAAATTGTATAGACTTTTAAGCTAAATTAAGTTAGTTTGACTAGAATTGACTTTTTGACTTATTCATTGTGTAGAGACTTTAAATAATGATTTGTTTACTTTTGTTTACGTATATTATTATATTATTATGTATATTACTTATTTAAAAAGTCTTGGGTCATAATAATGCTTAATTTGTACAACTTTTTCTTATTTTTAAGCTTTAAAAAGGCAAAAAGTGACTTTTTGTGCACTAATCCCAATGTGGCTAGCCATGCAACGGCATTTTTGTAATTTTTTACTATTATTTTGTTTTTTTAATTTAATTTTATCTAAATATCTAATTTAGGGTGTCCATATTTCTAAACCTGAGTTTTTAAGATTTTTTGCTGTACTATGGGCAAAATGGTCATTTTATCCTAATTATAAGATTTTTTAATTTTCAACCTTATATTTCATGTTGTTCACTTAATTTAATGTTTTAGAAGTAGTCTATCTGTATTAGGGCTTTACCTCTTGAGTACTTGGTCATTGTAGGATTTCCAGATCGAATTAGGATTTCGGGTTGAGTTAGGGTTTTCATCATTTTAGCGACCTAAGATCTCGTTGGCTAACTATCGCTAATACTACGGTTTGGGCTTAATTAAAAGAGTTGGGCTTTGTAATTTTATTTGGCCCCTATTTCTAATATTTTTCATGATCCATGATTTTCTTGGGTCAAGTTGTAGGATTGTAATTCCATGAATTTATGTGATTGTAGGGCTTTAAATTTTTGATAACAATTGTCCTCAAGGGTTCGGGGTTTAAATCTTGTGTCTTAGGATTTTGTTTTAGTTTGATTAAAAGATTCTATAAAATTACACTTGGGTTTAGTTTGCCTTTTTTGTAATTTTTCTATCTTCTTGGACTAACTTATAATTTTATGATTGTTTATGATTTTCAATATTTAGAATTCAATATCAGAGAATTCTAAATTCCGTAGGGCTTTTTTTTGAATCTTAGGGTTTTGTTTCCATCCTAACCCAATTTTTAGGGTTCTAGTCTTTGTGGGTTTTCGTCGCCAAATCATGTAATCTGAAAGTGGATACTTTCACATATTTATTTACGAGTTAGTGTCTGTTGTAAGAATTGGATGAGGATTACCACGGAGACGTTCGTGCAGATAGTGTGAATTGAGGGATTTGCGTGTAATTAGGACTAAGATTATTGATGACATCTAGAGTGATTATAGGAGAATTTCATAGTGTTTTTCGTAATAGGTGTGTAGCTTAGCATGGAGTTACCAATTGTGGGGTGTCTCGGGTTAAAAGTGTAATTAACTAAAAGTTCATATTGAAATGTGCAATTATTGAAAATTATGAAATATTAAGCCTTTGCGTATATTTTCTTCTTAATTATTGAGTTGGCACTTAGCTTTCCTATTCTTTGGACTTAGAGCCTTATTATTTGTGTACGTCTTCTATTTGGGTCATTTTTAAAATTTTGTTATTGTTTTTGGACCAAATTGTAATTTTTTTTTCTCTTATGGGGTTCTAGGGTTTTTGGTTCTGAGACCCGATTTTAGGCTAAATATTTTGAGTCCCTTAATCTTAATCAAACCCTAATATGAAAATTTAGTTTTTGGTGATTTAATGTTCTTAATCGAGAGGCTTAGAAAATTGGGTTGTTACAATCTACTCCCCTTAAAAAAAATTTCATCCCTGAGATTTCCAAGCGTGCCTTTCTCTCAAATGTGTTGTTATTGAATTGTTCACATAGCGCCTTTTTGCTCTCAGTGCAACTTTTGTGTCTACTATAGGCTTTGGCACGACGTTTATGGATCATCTTGATCTTCCTAGTTGTCTCATTTGCGTGGTCTGGTTTTAATGGAATAATTTTCCCACTTTTTGATGTCCAGGTTTGTCTTGTCGGCATGTAGAGTTTTGGGTGCCTCTTTCACTATCTGGATCATTCTACAATTGGTAGCCAATCTAGGGCAAAGTAAACGTGATGAGGAAGGATGGTTGGTGGAAGTAGTTTAGTTCTGCAAGTCTGTTGTTGTTTTGTATAAGATCCCATCTATTGTCTCCCTTGTTGTTCTTTCCAGCAAGCTTGTGAGTACGGCTTGATAGGAACGAATCACCTCAATGATTTTTTATGACCAGAGTTACTCTTCTTTTGGGTCTAAATGCTTCTTGAATTTGCCAACTATAATTTTGCTACTAGTGCTGCCCGCACGACTTGTGCATAAGTGGGAAGTTGCATGCAGACGATCCTTTCCCGAATTGATGGCTCCAGGCTCCACTCAATCTTTTGCACTTTTGAATCTTCATCTAGTATAATAGCTGCAGTAAAGCGGCTCAACTCCTCAAAGCGATTAGCGTACTGGGTTACCGTCATCGATCCTTGTTTAAGTTTCAAGAATTCTCTGATCTATCCCTGACAAAGGGGAGTGAGAAAATACTTCTCCAAAAATAACCCTTCGAACTGATCCCATGTTAAGGCTGCCACGTCTTCGGTGTTGTTGATCATAGACCACCAATGGTCTACTTTTCCTTCTAATAGGTGAGTTGCTTAAGCTACCCAATCTGCCTCAACTTGAACTCCCATTGAGTTGAATAACTTCTTGATGGTCCTCAGCCACTCTTTTACCACTTTCAGTTCTACTCCTCCTCTAAACGTAGGGGCTCATTGTCTTTTAAGTTTCAATAAGAACCATGTTCTATCACGCACATGGGGATAGTTAATGCTGGTGGCAAGCTCTCATAAGACTTGGATAATCTAGGTGCTTCGTCATCTACGGGTCTACTAGTTTGTTGGTGGTGGTTTGGTCGTCTACCAGCCATCCTAAAAAAAAGGTGTCTTATGATTTAGGGGTTGTTTCAATTCTTCATTATTTCATGTTTTGGGATTTTGTGGAGTTAAGTTTGATGTTATTTTAGCAAGCATTAAGTGTAAGATAACTTATCGAGATATTTTTTTTTGTAACAACACTTGTATTCCATGGCATCCAAGCTCGGGTGCATAGTCAATACAAGGTTTTAAAAAGTTTCACAAAACACATATACATCATTGAAAAAAAAGAAAAGATTCAACGTAGAGCTTGCTAGGGCCTATATAAAACAGACGCGCGTAGAAACATGAGACGATTTCCTTGTGCTCCCAAAGATTGTAGATTTTCTTCTGGCTCCTCACGCTTAATTCAGACATGTTGGTACGTAGGGTTTGAGGGTCTCTTCCTATGATTGGATCATTTACCAGGTTGTTAATCATTTGAGGGTAAACTAAACATGAGAAAAGGTATGGCGGTGGTGGTTATCTAATCTTGCAACCTGTCATGGCTTGGTGATTAAATCTTCATCAGATTCCAAACTTTCATTGTCGTGGAGAAGATTCTTCGTTCTTAGACAGAGAAGGCAGAATTTGAATTTTAATGTTTGATGAGAAGGTGAGAGTATGTATCGATGCGTGTGGAAGTACTTCCTTTTCTTGCGTAATGAGTCGAACGTCTTAAGCTTGACGTTGCCTCTCGCCTTTCATCTTTCGTTTCTCAGTCCTTTGGATAGGTGGGTTAGCCATAAACTGGTCTGGAGAAACTTAAACTTTGTCATGTGGCGATGTCGTAGGTTTCTCGGTGCAAAACTGTCGTCTTTGACTATAGATCCTTGATGGCATAGTTTAATCCGTTGGAGCCTTCGAACAACAAGTAATATCCTAACAACTACCATTACTCGCCTATCTACTGGGAACAATTTTGAAGGTCAATCAAGGACAGACATAAACGTGTATGGGGTTTAATAAGGATAGTCAGCTCAATTTTATTGGTCTCAAGGAAGGTGCTCACAAGCCGGTAAATGGGTAAGAATTTAGCTGAAGATCTCGAATGACATACTAGGCTACACGAGATACAGCTGGGGCTAAGACTGCTAAGAGAAGGCGAACAAGTTCTTTATTGAGATTTAAAGAGAAAAGTTTTCCAAGATGGTTCAAAAGATGGATTAAGTTAAGTCAAATGGGGTCATAGTTGAAGCAATTGCCGCTGACCCAGATTGAGAGGTCGGTTAAGGCTTAGATGCATTGGAGATAAGATATCAACAATTAATGAATATTACAAAAGGGGATGTTCTTGGGAACCAATCTGTGCAACATGAGATCTTGACAAAAGATATGTTTAAGCAATGGGTAGCCAAACTAGATATTTGCCCTGAAGTTATATCAGCCTAACGTACTTCAATTCAAGCATCCAGGTCGACTCCCCAGGTTGGAATTTTTAAGAACTCACAAAATTTCTTTAGCTGGGTGTAGTATTAAAGTAAGGGGACGATGGATGGTGGTTGAGGATCTTAGCAATGTCAACTATTCGGGGCTAAAGGAATGACATTGAGTTCTACGAATAAAGAGTTAGTTCAAGGATGTGTACATGAATTGAAAGATAATCCAATGCAAATACTGGCCATCATTTAGGCATGACTCAAAATTGAACACTCAAAGATAAGGGTATTTTCTAGGATGAAATTCCCGATAGGGTTACCAATAAGACTTGGGTGCAGAAGGGTTACCTATGAACGATACTAGACAGCATTGCTGAGGACCGGTGTTGTTAGAAGAAAGGATGAGCAAAGAATTTCAACCGGGTATAAAAGTTGATACAAAGGCTTAGTGTAAACGAGAACGAAACTTATAAGGATGAAGTTGCGAGGTTCTGACGGTGACTCTTGATATAAGATCTGAAACTTCTCCTTGTGCGTACTCCCATCTACCCACCTTGAAACAAGATAACTAGTTGCATGAACCTTCGGTCTTCGATCATGATGCCCGTACTCAACCTTCGCATGTAGATTTCTTGCTGCTCCTGGACTCGGTAGCATCTCGACGCGACTAGCTATAAGACTTAGATGCAGTAGATTTTAGTTCTTATAATACATAGATGATAATTATATTTATAACAACGCACCCTACAAAGCTTATACGCGACAGAACACATGGTTTTCGATAACTGAATGCCTGAAGGTTCACTAAACCTAGGCTTTGATACCAACTGTGGCGCCCCTTCCTCCGAGCACGTCAGGACATACATAAGCATAGATAAAAGAAATATTCTATCCATTCATTCATATTTAGATATAATAAATATTACATCATTAAGAGTTTTGAATTGATCAAAAATACACAACGTTAACAAATTCACAGAAGATTTAACAAAAATTACAACGAATCCATGGGAAACTAAACAAAAGAGCAAAGAGATTAACTTCAAATCCTTCAGCTCACATTGTTGGGGTTGACTGGCTCCTGCCACTCACCTTGTTCTTCAAAACCTCCTTCTTCTTCTGGTACAATTTTCTCAAAAAGCTCTTTTCTCCTCACCTGTGGCACGAATGCCATGAGCCAAAGACTAGAAGAAAATTTCCTAAACTGTCTAACAAACTCACAGCAAAATATCCTATAATACATATCGTATAATACCCAATACAATTTACAGTCAAAGAGACAGACAATTTAACGTTTTCAATAGGGTAAGCATGTATAAGAGCAATTGTGCAAATGCATGATACAGATGAATGAGATGCAACCAATTTTGTTTTCTAATCCAAATTTAAACTTAAGTTATTCTAGGCTCTCCCAAACCGTGGTGAACCATCCTCAATCCCATGATCCCAATCACGCTGACCAAGTCTACCGACTGACAAATAGCGTTCCTTAAGCCATGGAATGACTACGTAGCGGACTAAGTATCCAACGGGGTCATAACTGACGCCAAGGGCGTGGACAAGTCAACACTCATGCTTTCGAATCTCAGGTCAAGGTCAAACGTGGGATCGCGAAATTCAACTCCTATTATTACGTCACCCAAACCGCCTTCACAAAAAATATATATCATAAACAATAAGGTGCATTTAGCACTTGGGGAAAAATCATCCCAAAAATAATAAATCAGGACATAGAGCCAATATCACAATTAGGGCATTTAGCTAATATCGCAATATTCCCATTCCGTCAATCACGGTACCAACCCTAACGTTTAATTTTCATTCTTTTTTCAAAATAAAATGGTGAACCCCGCGAAACCCAACCTAATGGTGACATGATATGACATATGCAACTACTATTTATGATTTACATGTATAAACTGATCATAACGTGGGCTAAAACAACATATGTTTGCTTTACATGAAATCGTAAAATTATGATCATGGAGTACAAGTACGTAAAGCACAAGCGATAATTCACGAGACATAAATTCAACCTATCGGCATGGATTCTATTCATCAAATTATAATTATCATACACAAATCATTCACATAATTCATTTAAAGTCCATATATTCAAATTCCACAATGTGACACATTACTTATACACTTAACCAAAATTGGATAATTATTCAAGCGCCAATTTAAATTTTTGACAGTGTTTTGAGGTTCCTAGGCATGGATTTAATTTCCTATTTTTGAGAACCAATTAAATAAAAATATTTTCTACAACTTTTATATTTAGCACTAAGGTTAGATCCTAGGGGAAAAAGGTCATTTGATTTAATTAAGGAAAAACCATTCTGCACTTTATGGAGAAAAGTGAAGAATTTACGTCTCTGTTGGCCACAGTTTTGGGGGACCAATTCAAGGGTCATGGGTCTAATTTTTGTTGAGATTTTAGCTTAAGGTGTCCCCTAAAAGTTTCATATTTTGTGCTATGGAAAGTCGTTTGGAAATAGTTTGAGATTTTGGCCAATTTATAAAAAGTGTTCAGTCAGCTTAAAAAGGGTCTGCAGAATGTGTTTTTAATAGAGAGTGCTCAAACCCTTTGGGGTATCATCCGAGGATATTTTGGGCTAATTTATGCTCAGAATTTGGTTCAATATGTTAGCTACATTTTTCATGTTTACCACTTTTGGATTTGGCGTCTAAAAAGTTGGGTTTGTGGTCTCACAAAAATATGTGACAGAGAGGTCTGTCAATTGCCGAACCTCAATACTGACTTTGGAAGGTGTTTTGACCCATCAAGCCTTTCAATTGTTGGCTCATTTTTGGTGGAAAAAAATATAAGTATGTCCACCACAAGTTTTATGTTTTGACTTAAGCTCGGTTATCACTCTAACTTAGGGTTTCTTGGTTTGCAACTCAGAGTGGTCAAGATCTTACACTCTTTAGAAAAAGTGACACATCTGGAGTTCTACTCAACGAAATCACCTCAAACCAATTTTACATGGAAGAGAACTCCAAAACCTAAATTTGGACACAACCATCACTTTAAGACCTCTTTTCTACATTTAGTTATGGTGTTTTAAATTTGGTGGCAGAATCTTGGTATGCCCAAAAAAGCAGGTAACTTAGGGTTTTAATAACTTAGCTCATGCGATGTCCATTTTTATTGTGTTTTCTTTGCTTGCAAGTTATAAAATCAAATAAACCAAAACTCCAAAACATATTTTAGTCATAAAACTCAAGAATACACACATGCAAACACATGAAAGCTTGTTCATACATAAACAGCCCATAAACTACTCTTACGACGCCTTTTTGAGTTATTCTTTCTTTTATCTTCTTAGGGTTGATTATAGAGATGGATTGAAGGTTATCTGAAGTGAGAATATCATAGGGTTTTAAGGAGTTTACTTACCTTGTTGGATGCTCAAAAGGTTAAAGAAGAATGGGTCTTAGTTTTAATGCCTTCCCCATGATTCTTCATAACTTCTCCTTCCCTCATCCTTCCTACTTCTCTCCTTCTTTCTTGAGAACACTTAGAAATTTTTGGTGATCTTTCTATCTCACCCTCTCAGCCGAAAAATGTGAAGGAGAAGAAGGGTGTTTGGCATGTTTTTATACAAAAATTATAATTGAGACTTAATAATTGCTTAGAAGTTTTATTTTGAATTTTCTTTAATTTTTGTTGGTTGCATGGGAGGTGGGAGTTGTTTGAGAGATATAATTTCTATTTTTGCAGATGGGGTTTCAGTTGGGGTCTGTTTAGGAAGACCAAAAGTTATTTTTGCATTTAATAAGGGTTTTAAAGTGTATTTTGGCACCATTTTGTGAAAGAAAATGTATAAAATATATATTTTATGTATCTTTTTAATATTTAAACCTACTAAAACCTATTATATTATTGTATTTATAATTAATTTGGTCTTCTCATGATTTATTATAATTTTGATAGCAATTAATTAAATATGTGTAGATTTTTAAGCTAAATTAAGTTAGTTTGACTAGAATTGATTTTTTGACTGATTTATTGTGTATATATTTTAAATAGTAACTTGTTTACTTTTGTTTACCTATATTATTATGTATATTACTTATTTAAAAAGTCATGGGTCATAATAATGCTTAATTTGTATAACTTTTTCTTATTTTTAAGCTTAAAAAGGAAAAAAATAATAAGCCACCAAGGGCATTTTTATCATTTATTATTTTTATTGTCTTTTTTTATTTAATTTTACCTAAATATCTGATTTAGGATGTCCATGTGTCCAAACTTAAATTTTTAAGACTTTTTACTATACTAGGGGAAAATAGTAATTTATCCTAATTAGGAGAATTTTTTATTTTTAACCTTTTATTTCATGTTATTTACTTAATTTAAGATATTAGGAGTCTTCTCTGAGTATTAGGGCTTTACCTGTTGAGTATTTGGTTATTTTAGGATTTTCGGATCGAATTAGGGTTTCGGGTTGAGTTTGAATTTTTATCTTTTTAGCGATCTAAGATCTCATTGACTAACCATCGCTAATACTACGATTTGGGTTTAATTAAAAGAGTTGGGCTTTGTAATTTTATTTGGGCTCTATTTCTAATGTTTTTCATGTTCCATGATTTTCTTGAGTCAAGTTGAAGGATTGTAATTCTACAATTTATGTGGTTGTAGGATTTTAAAATTTTTATATCAATTGTCCTCAAGGGTTCGGGGTTTAAATTTTGTGTCTTAGGGTTTTGTTTTGGTTTGATTAAAAAATTGTATAAAATTACACTTGGGTTCAGTTTTCCTTTTTCGTAATTTTTCTTTCTTGGACTAACTTATAATTTTATAATTGTTTATGATTTTTAATTTTTAGAATTCAACATCAGAGAATTCTGTATTCCATAGGGTTTTACTTTGAATCATAGGGTTTTGTTCCCGTCGTCCTAGCCTAATTTTTAGGATTCTAATCTTTGTGGGTTTTCGTCGCCAATTTTTGTAATATAAAATCGGGTACTTTTATATATTTATTTACGAGTTAGTGTCTATTGTAAAAATTGGATGAGGATTACCTCAGAGACTTTTGTGCAGATAGTGAGAATTGAGGGACTTGCGTGTAATTAGGACTAAGATTATTGATGACTTCTAGAGTGAACATAGGAGAATTTTATGTTATTTTTCGTAATAGGTGTGTAGCTTAGCATTGATCTACCAATTGTGGGGTGTCTTGGACTAAAAGATAATTATCTAAAAGTTTGGAGTTAAACGTGCAATTATTACAAATTATGAAATATTAAGCATTTGCGTATATTTTCTTCTTAATTATTGAGTTGGCACTTAGCGTTCCTATTCTTTGGACTTAGAGCCTTATTATTTGTGTACGTCTTCGATTTGGGTCATTTTTAAAAATTTGTTATTGTTCTTGGACCAAATTGTAATTTTCCTTTCTCTTATGGGGTTTTAGGATTTTTGGTTCTGAGATCCGATTCTAAGCTAAATCTTTTGAGTCTCTTAATCTTTATCTAACCCAAATATGAAAATCTAGTTTTGGGTGATTTAATGTTCTTAATGCAGAGGCATAAAAAATTGGGTCGTTACATGTGATGTCGCGATGGGTTATGTGGTGAGTGGTGCCATTATGTGAAACATGGTATTTATATGTGATTTTATGCATTTAAAACTCTAATTTTATTCATGCATGTGGTAAGACAGATATGTGGTCTTGATACATCTAAAATTTTGGTTTTATTGAAGTGTGTGTGTATAGAGATATGGAAAGAAAAGTGATCCGATGTGATGTGGACGAAAAAGTGGTATGATGTAATGTGAATAGAAAAGTGGTGTGACGCCCTGTCCTCCGGGCACATCGGGACATACATAAATATAAATAAAAGAATATTTTAGCAGTTCATTTATATTTACATACATTAGTTATTACATCATAAAGGAATTTTGAGCCATTCAAAAGTACAAAACTATTATTGTTTCACCAAGAAATTTTAAAAATTACACTAAGCACAAGAGAATTGAATATAAGAACAAAAGCAGAGGTCTCGACTCCTCAGAAAGCAACAACGGGGTCCATATGCTCTTGGAACTCATTCTGTTCTTCAAACTCTTCTTCTCCCTCGGAGATGACTTCCTCCAAGACTTCTCCTTACGTGTGGCACGAATTCCATGAGCCAAGGCCCAGAAGCAAAGCACTCTAACCTTCTAACTAATCTCATGACATAAAATTCACCACAACACATACCATATAACACCAGTACAGTTTATAGTCAAGGAGACAGACAAGGTTATGACAGGATAGCAGATAAGTCAATAAACATGTGCATATGAGATGCCGTGTATGTAATGCAGATGCCCGACCTAATATGCACCTAGATTATAACAGGGATTCCACACAGGGAATCACCAGAGTAGACTTGATGGGGCTTTGATCACCAAATTTATCCTGGCCTCGTTGCGAATAGTAACCACGTCACCAGACGTCATGTCACAGCTGTTTTACTCAATGTCAACGGCGTGGGGGCTGGCCAACCAATATAATCATCCATCCTTATCTGGGCCATCCAAAACAATCAAACTAACAATGCGCAACAATCCCACATTAAGAACCAGGATTCTCATTTGGCGTCAACCCAAAGTCTAAATCATGAAAACCAGAATGCTAGCGATGAACCCATGGTGCCCAATAATATTCATGATAAATCTTTTCAAACACTAACAAAATTTGTAACACCGGGAACGTAGCCGGGGTGTACAAGGAGAATATATCCCAAAATATTTACAAAAAAAAAATGGCAACCAGGGATGCCATAGATTTTGAACCAAGAAGGACAATAACACATCCCAACAACGGTTTACACCGATGGGCTCCAATATGCCAAGATGCAAGTGACAATGCCCATGATGTGGAATATAGATCTCAAGTACAACAACCTTATAGCATCGCATCAACTAGCATAGCAAAGTTCATGGTACAATTCACAAAGCATAAGGTACAAGTATGTGAAGGACAAGCTACAATTCTGAAGATATGATTCAACATGATAGCATTAGTTGTAAATCATCATACATTCACTTAAAAAATACGAACTAATTCAAACCAATCATCATATGAAACTCAGGTTTCATAGCAAATGTTACTCAATTCACACTTAGCGACTTTTAAGCCCAAAATCGAGTATTAAATTAAAAGGGGCGACAGGATTTTGGGGTATCTAGGCTTGGAATCAAGTTATGATTTTTAAACACCATTTAGATAAAAATATTTTCTACAACTCTCATGTTTAATACCAAGGCCAAAACCTAAGGAAAAAGGGTGAACAAAACATCCTAAGTAAAAATAGTTCAGCACTTTCCTCAAGATTTTACCAAAAATATGTTTCTATTGGTCTGGGTTTTGGGATATTAGATTAAGTCGAAATGATCCCATTTTTGAGTATGTTCTAGCTCAACAAGTCCCCTACAAGTTTTATATTTAGATATGAGGGTAGTTGTTTGAAACAAGTTAGACGTTTTTGCTATTTTAGAAAGTAGATTCTGTTAGCTGCCAAAACTCAGCAGAGCCAATTTTGAAAAAGAGTGTTTGAAATGGTTTGGGAGTATCATCCCAAGGATTTAAGGTATGATATTTGGGCAGGAAGTACTTCAATATGTTAGCTACAATATTCATGTAGACCACTTTAGGAATAGGTTACTAAAAATAGGGCTTTTGGACAACACAAAAATATGTGACAGAAGTGTCCCTTGAGGGCTGAAAATCAACAGAGACTTTCAAAGGGGTTTTGACCTATCAAAACTAAATATTGTGTACATTTTTTGGTGGGTAAATAGATATACATGTCATCTACATCTTTCATGTTTTGACCAAAGTTCGGATTTCACTTTAAACTAGGGTTTCCAAGTCGGTAGTGTTAACTAGTCGAAAAGTGACACACTTTGGTAAAATTGCAATATCTGTAGTTCTACTTATGAAAATGAGTTGAGACCAACATTTGATGAAAGATAACACAAAAATATAAATCGGGACATAAAGAACATGCTTAGATCAATTTTCTACATTGAAATATGGAATTAAAAATTTCAGAGCAGAAACATCTATATTCTCAAAAATCTAGTCTCTTAGGGTCCAAGTCTTCTACTTATGTCATGTCTTGTTTTTGTTCCATTTCTTTGCATGCTTGTGTTTTAGCCACTAATATCAAGGTTTCAGCATACTTAGAAGTCATCAAACTCAAAGATAACAACACACAAACACATCTCATATCATTCAAGAACACAACAGCCCTTATTTTGTTACTACGACGTCTTTTCGGTTTGTTTTCGCTTCTCAATTTTTAAAGTGTTTAAAAAGATGAATTGAGGGATATTATATATAAAGTTTAAAGGTTTTACTTACTTGTTTGAAAACTCAATAGAGGATGGAGGATGGAGGATGGATTTGGACTTAGCTTTAGAAAATCTCCTTGATTTCTCCCTTGCTCTTCCTTTTTCTCTCTCAAACTCACCTTAACACTCAAAATCAAAGAAGTTTGGTTTCTCACCCTCACTAGCACGAAAATATGAAGGGAAGAAGAGGATGTTTGGCTTGGTTTATATAGGCAAAGGCTAGGGGACACAAGGGGGTCATAAAGTACCATGGAAAGACTTTTTTTCTTCATTTTAATTAATGAGATATGAATTGATTTGAATGGGTTCATCTTTTGAGGGCAAGAAATCAGATACGGGGAAGAGAAATATAGCTAGGGGCTGTTTGGTAGATAAAAACTTGATCCCACATCAATCAAGGGATTTTGCATTGGTTTGCGTGCTATTTTGTGCAGAAAATACATTAAAAGTTAATTTGATGTATCGTTTTGGTGCCTTTTTCTACTGAGACGTATTATTTTAGTATTTTACGATAAATATAGTATTTGCATGTATTATCATAGTTTTCATAGAAATTGAATAAATAGATGTAGTCTTTTAAGTCAAATTAAGTTATTTTGGCAATATATGATTTTTTAACTTATTTTGTTGTGTATGAACATTAATAATAATTTGTTTTCTTTTGTTAACTTATATCACTATATTATTATATATATTACTTGCTCAACAAGTATTGGATTAACATAAGGCTTAATTTAATACATTTCTCAACATTTTAAGCTAAAAAGAAAGTAAAAAGTCACTTTTTGGCACTCTTCCCAAGGTGGTCGGCCATAAGGGTTGACTTTGTTATTTTTGAGGTTATCTTGTCCTTTGCTACTTAATTGTGCTTAAATCCTTGATTTAAGGTATCCATGTGTTAAAATTTGTGTTTTTAAGACATTTTGTTGTATTAGGGGCGAAATGGTCATTTTTACCCTATTTATGAGGATTTTTGATTGTGAATTCATTATTTCATGATATTTACTTCATTTAGAATGTTGGGAGACTCTCCGGGTGCTAAGGTTTAGTTGCCTTAGTTTTGGACTTTTATGGGGTTTCTAGGTCGAACTTAGGATTTTCGAATCGAGTTAGGGTTTTGAACCTCATCCGAGCTTTATAGTCTTGTAGATTATCCATCACTAATACTAGGGTCTAACCAGGGTCTTTACACGGGTCGTTATTAACTGGGTTATTACAACTATGGTCTGTACTTGGTCGTTACAAACTACCCCCCTTAAACAAATGTTGTCTTCAAAATTTCGCCCTGTACTTCATTGTATATAAGGTTAAGGATGATTTACTAACATTGTGTCTTCTCGTTCTAAAAAATTGTGTCCTTATTTACTTGAGTCGTTCTTTACTGACGGTGTGGACAGGTTGGACTCATACATTTAGAACTTAGAGTGATGGTTGTTTTGTCTTACTAATATCTTAGACTGACGACTACCTCATTTTCAATGATCATATCACATATCCATGGCTTGAGGGTTGTTTGATTAGTGTTAACCTTAAAGCTTTTATCCTTCAAGCGTATCCTTTCCCGTATGATGCAACAAATCTAAACTAACATACATCCTCGAGTTGCGACTACGACCGTATCCTGATTATCGACAAAAGGCTTGGTAGCTTGGATATGCTATTGGTGCCCTTCTGGTTGAGGTTGTGGTTGTTCCACTGCTGCAGTTGATTTTCCCAGTTTCCCTGTCCTAACTGTGGGCATTGTGACTTTTTGTGTCCAGGCTGACTGCATTCATAGTAGGGCCTTACCTTCTTATTTTGTTGGTTAGTTGCTAGTCGGGCGACATGAACTGGCTGTGAGTACTTTGGTGGCTGGTTCTGGGGTTGCTTCCACTGCTGGGAGTGGTGTTTGGAGTCCTCTGCCCTAGGCGTGGGCACTTAGACCTCTTATGTCCTAGTTGGTGACATTTAAAGCAGACTATAGATTTGGTAGAGGAGTCTCTTGGCTGTTCTTGTCTATTCTTCTTTTGATATGGCCCTTTTGGAATGAACACTCTGTTGCTTTTTACTGGTCCTTTGGAGCTAGTATTTCCTTTCTTCTGCTTCCAAATCTTTCTAAAATCAGCTTAGTTTGTCTCTGCCAATAGGGCTGCTTGTACTACTTGAGTGTAAGTTGGAAGCTGTAAGTAGATGACTCTAGTTCGGATATAGGGTTCTAGGCCTCACTCGATCTTTCGTGCCCATGATTGTTTGTCAGGTATGATGGTTGCAGCGAATCTGCTCAACTCTTCTAAGCGGTTGACGTACTAGGTTACTGACATAGATTCTTGTTTTAGCTCCAAAAATTATCTGACTTGTACCTATTGAAAGGGAGCTGGGAAGTACTTTTCCAGAAATAATTCTTCAAACTGATTCCATGTCAAAGCTGCTACATCTTGGGTGTTGTTAATCATAGACCACCAGTAGTCAGCCTCTCCTTCCAATAGTATGCTACTGAAGCTACTTGATCAGCCTCATCTTGAACTCCCATAGAGTTGAATAATTTCTTGACTGCTCTTAGCCATTCTACGACCATTCTTGGTTCAGCTCCCCCTTGAACATAGGGGCTCGTTGTTTTTTGAGTTATGATAAAAACCATGCTCGATCACACACGTGTGGACTATTAACGCTGGCTGTAAGTTCATGCAAGGCCTGGGCTAACCCTGGAACTTCTTTGTTTACAGGTCCATCTACTGGTTGTTGATGGTTAGGTCGTCTTCCTGACATCTGAATAATGAGGAAAGGCATTGCGGCTTGTGAGTCATCTTTTTAAAATCTTAATTCTCTTTAGGTTTTGGGATTTTGTGGAGTTAATTTAAGAGTTATTCATTTATATTTCATAACATTCAAGTTTGAGTACACAATCGGTTGAGAATACAAGTTTTTCTTAGAACGATTGCAAATAGCAAGATACATAACACATAGGGGCCCAACTAGAATAGGTGTGGACAAAACCATCAGACTTTGACCGCGTAGCCTCACGTTACTTCCGAGTTCCATAACATTTCCATTGTAGTCCCACGTGCCACACTCCTATGGGTCCCATGCGAGCTTTATTAGTGATGGCGATAGGAACCTTCGTATAGGTCTTCATTAGAGATGTTGCATGAGCTTCTACTTAGCAATTCTTGCAGTTGGGGTTATTATTCTTTAAAACACGTTCTGGTAGAGATCTACTTTGCGACTCGATGATGCGCTAGGTGGTTCCTCTGAGGATGTGCACAATCTGAACAATACATAAACAAGGGGAGGACAATGAATAATACATAAACAAATGTCCTTGGAACTAATCCAGTATAATCAGATTCTAATAAAAGAGATGTTAAGCAATGGGCAGCCAAACTAGATCTTTTTCCTGAAGTTACGTCGGCCTAACGTACTTCAATTCAAGCATCCAAGTCTACTTCCATGGTAAGGAGTGTACAAAGAATTCACAAAATCACTGCAACAGATTGTGGTTTTAGAATTAGGAGAGATTGAACGATGGCAAAAGATGTTATCAATGTCGAATGTTTTGAACGGATAATCCTCAAAGAATTGATATCGAGTTTTACGAAAGAAGAGTTAGTTCAAGGATAATGGTTTGAATCAGAGGCGAATCAGATGTGAATACAGTCATTATTGAGGTATGAAAATTTGAGGACAAGGGTATCTTCTGGGATTGAATTTCTAATAGGGTTATCAACAAGATTTGGGAGCATAAGGGTTATCAAAAAATGACACTTAACGGTACCGTTGAGGACTGATGATATAAGAAGGAAGGACATATGAAAGAGCTTCAAAAAGTTGACACCAGGGCTTGGGATAAATGAGAAAAATGACTTATAAGGATGAAGTTGCGGGGTTCTAACGGTGTCTCTCGAGGTGATATCTAAAACTTCTCTTAGTGCGCACTCCTGTCTACCCCCTTTAAATAAGGTAACATGTTGCATGAATCTCTGATCATTGATCTCGATGCCCTTACTCGTCTTCTGCATCTAGATTCTTGCTATTCTTGGACTCGGTGTAGTCCTGACTTAACTCGTGATAGGACTCAGATGCAGTAAATTTTAGTTCTTATATTGTATAGTTAATAATAATAATTAATACAACGCCTCCTACAAAGCTCCAACGTGATAGAATGCATAGTTTTTCATAACCCAATGCCTGAAGATTCACTAAATCGAAGCTCTGATACCAACTGTGATGCCCCGTCCTCCGAGCACGTCGAGACATACATAAATATAAATAAATAAATATTCTAACCGTTCATTCATATTTACATACGTTAGTTATTACATCATAAATGAGTTCTGAATCGTTCATAAATACATAACTATTACAGCTTCATCAAGAAATTTAAAAATTACACTAAGCATGAGAGAACTGAATATAAGAACAAAAGTAGAGGTCTCGACTCCTCAGAAAGCATCAGTAGGATCCATGTGCTCTTGGAACTTACCCTGTTCTTCAAACTCTTGTTCTCCCTCTGGGTTGACTTCCTCTAAGAACTTCTCCTTACCTGTGGCACGAATGCCATGAGCTAAGGCCGAGAAGCAAAATACTTTAACCTTTTAACTAATCTCACGGCACAAAATTCACCACAACACATACCATATAACACCAATACAATTTATAGTCAAGGAGACAGACAATTTTAAGACAGGATAGCAAATAAGTCAATAAATATGTACATATGAGATGACGTGTATGTAATGCAGATTTCCAACCCAACATGCACCTCGATTATAACAAGGATTCCACACCAGGAATCACCAAAGTAGACTTGATGCGACTTTAATCACCAAACCTATCCTCGCCTCACTGCGAATAGTAACCACGTCGCTGGGCATCATGCCACAGCTGTTTTACTCCATGGCAATGGCGTGGGGATGGGCCAACCAATATAATCATCCATCCTTATCCGGGCCAACCAAAATAATCAAAGTAACAATGTGCAACAATCCCGCATTAAGAACCAGGATGCTTATTTGGCATCAACCCAAAGTCTAAATTAACAAAATCAGAATGATAGCAACGAACCCATGGTGCCCAATAATATTCATGATAAATCATTTCAAAGACCAACAAAATTTGTAACACCGGGGACGTACCCAGGGTGTACAAGAGGACTATATCCCAAAATATTTACAAAAAAAATGGCAACCAGCGATGCCCTAGATTTAGAACTAAGAAGGACAATAGCACATCCCAACAATGGTTTACACAGATAGACTCCAATATGCCAAGATGCAAGTGACAATGCCCATGATGTGAAATATGGATCTCAAGTATAACCACATGTAGCATGGCATCAACTAGCATAGCAAAGTTCACGGTACAATTCACAAAACATAAGGTATAAGTATGTGACGCACGAGCTATAATTCTCAAGATATGATTCAACATGATAGCATGAGTTCTAAATCACCATAAATTCACTTAAAAAACACTAATAAACTAATTCAAACCAATCACCTTATAAAACTCGAGTTTCATAGCAAATGGTACTAAATTCACACTTAGCGACTTTTAAAACCAAAATCGAGTATTAAATTAAAAGGGGCGATAGGTTTTTGGGGCATCTAGGCTTGGAATCAAGTTATGATTTTTAAACATCATTTAGATAGAAATATTTCTTACAACTCTCATGTTTAATACCAAGGCCAAAACCTAAGGAAAAAGGGTGAACAAAACATCTTAACTAAAAATAGTTCAGCACTTTCCTCAATATTTTACCAAAAATATGCTTAGGTTGGTCTCGGTTTTTGGGTATCAGATTAAGTCCAAATGAGCCCATATTTGAGTATATTCTAGTTCAACAAGTCGCCTACAAGTTTCATGTTTAGAGCTAAGGGTAGTTGTCAGAAACAAGTTAGGCGTTTTGGCCATTTTAGAAAGTAGGTTATGTTAGCCACCAAAACTCAGTAGAGCCAATTTTGGACAGTGTGTTTGAAATGGTTTTGGGGTACCATTCCAAGGCTTTAAGGTTTTATTTTTGGGCAGATAGTACTCCAATATGTTAGCTACAATTTTCATGTAGACCACGTTTGGAATAGGTCACTAAAAATAGGGTTTTGGGCTACACAAAAATATGTGACAGAAGTGTCCCTTGAGAGCTAAAACTCAACATAGACTTTCAAAGGGATACTGACCTAGAAAAACTCAATATTTTGTGCTTATGTTTGGTGGGTAGATAGATATGCATGTTATCTATAACTTTTATGTTTTGACCAAAGTTCGGATCTCATTTTAAACTAGGATTTCCAAGTCATAAGTGTTGAATGGTCAAAAAATGACACACTTTGGTAAAATTGCAATATCTCAAGTTCTACTTATGAAAATGAGTTGAAACTAACTTTGAATGAAAGATAACACAAAAATATAAATCTGGCCATAAAGAACATGCTTAGATAAATTTTTTACATTGAGTTATGGCATTACAAAGTTTAGGGCAGAAACATTTATGTTCTAAAAAATCAAGTCTCTTAGGGTCCAAGTCTTTTACTTTTGTCATGTCAAGTTTTTTTTCTATTTCTTTGCATACTTGTGTTTTAGACATTAATATCAAGGTTCCGGCATACTTAGAAGTCATCAACCTCAAAGATAAAAATACACAAACACATCTCATATCATTCAAGAACACAACAATCCCTATTTTGTTACTACGACACCTTTTTGATTTGTTTTCGGTTATCAATTTTTAAAGTGTTTAAAGAGATGAGTTGAGGGATATTAGATATAAGGTTTAGAAGTTTTACTTACTTGTTTGAGAACTCAAAGGAGGGTGGAGGTTGGATTTGAACTTAGCTTTAGAAAATCTCCTTGATTTCTCCAATTTTCTTCCTTTTTCTCCCTCAAACTCACCATAACACTCAAGAGCATAGAGGTGTGGTTTCTCTCGCTCACTAGCACGAAAATATGAAGGGAAGAAGATGGTGTTTGGCTTAGTTTACATAGGCAAAGGCTAGGGGACACAAGGGGGTCATAAAGTACCATGGAAAGACTTTTTTCTTCCTTTTAATTAATGAGATATGAATTAATTTGAATGGATTCATCTTTTGAGGGCTAGAAATCAGATATGGGGAAGAGAAATACAGCTAGGGGGATGTTTGGTGGATGAAAACCTGATCCCACATCAATTAAGGGATTTTTCACTGGTTTGCGTGCCCTTTTGTGCAAGAAAATGCATTAAAAGTTAATTTGATGTATCGTTTTGGTGTCCTTTCCTACTAAGACCTATTATTTTAGTATGTTTATGATAAATATAGTACTCTCATGTATTATCATAATTTTCATAGCAATTGAATAAATAGATATAGTATTTTAAGTCAAATTAAGCTATTTTGGTAATACATAACTTTTTGACTTATTCTATTGTATATAAACTTCAATAATAATTTTTTTTCTATTGTTAACTTATAACTCTATATTATTATGTATATTACTTGCTCAGCAAGTATTGGATTAACATAAGGCTTAATTTAATACATTTCTCATCATTTTAAGCTGAAAAGAAAGTAAAAAGTCACTTTTTGGCACTCTTCCAAAGGTGGTCGTCCACTAAGGGGTAATTTTGTCATTTTTATGTTATTTTGTTCTTTTCTACTTAATTGAACTTAAATCTTTAATTTAGGGTATCCATGTGTCAAAATTTAGGTTTTTAAGACTTTTTGTTGTACTATGGGCAAAATGGTCATTTTATCCTATTTATGAGGATTTTTGATTTTGAACTCATTATTTCATGATATTTACTTTATTTAGAATGCTGGGAGACTCTCCAGGTGCTAAGGTTTTGTTGCTTGAGCTTTGGACCTTTATGGGGTTTTTGAGCCAAACTTAGGGTTTTCGAATCAAGTTAGGGTTTTGAACCTCGTCCGTGCTCAATTGCCTTATGGACTATCCGTCACTAATACTAGGGTTCGAGTAGGGTCTTTCCACGGGTCATTATTAACCGAGTTATTACAACTAAGGTCTGTACCGGGTTATTACAAGTGGTCTAATAAACGTTAACTCTAGTTAACACTAGACGAAAAAGTAGTTTGATGAACGTTAACTCTAGTTAACAATGAATGGAAAAGCGGTTCGATATATGTTAACTCAGGTTAACAATGCATGTGTGTGTGCGTAGAAATCGGAGGGATGAAAAAGTAGTCCTAATAATGCATATGTGTGCGGGTATCTGAAGGACAAAAAAGAGGTCCTAAAGAGGCATGTGTTGCGTGTGTTGCCCGTAGTGTGTTATATGGGTTGCATGTGTCGCGTGAGTTACATGTGTTGCATAGGTTAACTTTGGTTAACTGTGTAGTAGATGGGACTGTGGCCCTTCGATGAAAGTCTAAGAAAATCTTTGTGTTGGGTGTGTATCATCATGTTATTATAGAATTGTTGTTGGGACTTGTGAGAGTTGATATATATATATATATATATATATATATATATATATATATACCTAGGCTGTATACATATACATGTTCTCTTTGAGGCACGTACGAGTCAATGTACATATATCTATGTTGCATGTGGGCTGGTGAGAGTCGAGGCTCGTAGGAGTCGATGCTTGCATGTAAAGCATTATAGCATATTTATATGTATAGAAAATCATTTTCAAACTATTTTCAAGGCTCTTGTGAGTCATGATATAAATTTATTTTCAAACTTATTTTGAGGATCAAATAAGTCGTATCATACATATTACATCTGCTAACATGTTTAGCTTCTATTTCATATTTGTTTAGTTTCTATTGAGCTTTGGCTCACGATGTGGGATTTAAAATATTTTTCAGGTACCAGTCACACAGGTTGATTTGGAGGTGCCATAGAGGCAAAAGATTTGTAATCTTCATTTTGTAACTTTTGAGCCATGTATGTTTACATGTTAGCAGCGGTGGAACCGTGTTTTGTAAGCCTGTGGATGATATATATTTAATGCTTGTATGCTTTTATTTTGTGAGTAGAACATTGGGTTTGGTGTTGCCTTTTAGTTCTGTTTGGTTGTTTGTGGGTGTTTTACGTGGCCCAGAGTTTGGGACGTGACAACTTGGTATTAGAGCTCTGAGTTCAAATATCTAAGAGCTGTGGGAAGAGGGTGCATCACCAGGTGAGGTTGTTTGTGTGTGCTTGATTGTATATGTTTAGATGTTTTGATTGCATGAGCATGATAATGAGTTGAGCATGTGGATGTTGTGTATATGTGAGCATGGGGATTAAACCTTAAGATTGATCAGTCTTGCCTTTGGGCATTTGGGTTAACAAACTTGGAAGCCGAGTTAGAAATGCGTTTGACCAACGTATTTTCTGGCAAGGAATCTAAACATGTTATTCAAATTAACGCGTCACTCTTTTCAATTCTCCTCAGTATGTGTAATGAGTTTACATCATCGTATATGGCTATGTGTTAGCATGATTATGTGTTTTATGTTAAGTGATAACATGATGCGTGAAAGCTTATATGGTTGTGTTGCTTTCTTATAAATGGGATGTCTGCGAGGAGAGGATGAGGCCGTGGCCGTGGTTTTGGCTAAGAGGATGTGCCTATCCCTGATGTTGGGGATGCAAATGCTCCCTAAGAACCTATTGACGCGGGTTAGTTAATCATGGTGTTTATACATCATGGTGTGTGTGTCGTGTTCGGGTCCATTTTTCTTTTTCTGAAGGAAGAGTTTTGGAAAAGATGGTGTTTTGTGAAAACATTTGTGGAAACCATATTGTGGAAGGTTTGGAGTTGGCCTTCGAGTTAGGTTTTATTTTGTAGATTGTTGGTCATCCGCGTGAGTGGACGTCGAGTTATGTGGCATGTGATGTCGTGTTGAGTCATGTGGCATGTGATGTCGTGACAAGTTATATGACATGTGATATCGTTATGTGAAATGCGGTGTTTTCTGTATGTTTTTGTACGTTAGAACTCTGGTTTTAAAGATGCATAATGACGGGCGTACATTGGTCCTACGGTGAGAATCCGTGAAGATGCATAATGAGGGGCGTACATTAGTTCTACGGTGAAAACCCGTGAAGATGTGTGTGTTGCATGTGTTGCGTGGGTGGTAAGCCTTAACTCTGGATAACGATAAGTGGAAAGTGGTCCAGTATATGTTAACTCTGGTTAGCAATGCATAAATAGGGGCGTATATTGGTCATATGGTAAAAATCTGTGAAGATGCATGTGTTGCGTTGTGTGGATGGCATGTGTTGCGTTGTGTGAGTTGCACATGTTGTGTATGAATCATCGCGTACTTTATAGAATTATTTTTGGGGCTCGTGAGAGTCGATGTATACTTGGGTTGCATGTGGGGCTCGTGAGAGTCGATGATTGCTTGTGAAGCATTGTAATATATATGTATGTATATCAAATTGTTTTCTTTTGAGGCTCGTGTGAGTAAAAAATCTCATATCTTTTTGCATTACATTTTGATCACGTAAAACTTGTTTTTAAGGCTCAAGCAAGTCGTAACATACATATTACTCTGTTAGCATGTTTAGCTTTTATTTCATGTTTGTCTAGTTTCTGCTGAGCTTTAGCTCATGGTGTGGGATTTGAAATATTTTTCAGGTGCGTTTAATCACGCTAGTTGATCAGGAGGAGCCGGTTGGGGAGGAAGACCTGCAGTCTTATTTTGTTTCCTTTTGAACCATGTGCTATTTTACATGCCTTTGGTTTTGAAACCTCGTGTTGTAAGCCTGTTGGGAGGGATATTTAATGAATGCATGTTCTTATCTTGAGAGTGAAACATCGGGTTGGGTGTTGTTTATGGTTGTTCGTGTGTGAGTGTTTCACGTGACCCGGGTGTCATGACGTGACATATATAGTTTTTATTTTGAAATTAGGAATGCATAGAATTCTTCCTAGACTTCAAACTTCGATGCTCAATTTTCTTGGAATCTCTCCTACACTAAATATTGTTTCAGCTTCAAGCTTGGAGTTACAAACTCTCTTTATAGGTATTATACATTTCTATTATGGAACACTCAAAGTTGTGACTTGCGACTGCATTGGTTTTTGGTGGGTGTGACTTTGCTAGTTTTTAAGTTGCAACCCCTTTAATTTCATTTGCTCTTTCTAATTTAGCAAATATAGGACTTGCTACTGCTATAAATAATTCTCTTCTTTTTTCCATTTGTGTATTCAAGGGCCAACCAATTTATTTGGCTAAACAAATCCCAAGAACCAACCTGTTTTTGGCCTTGAAGTTTATTTTTGTAATTAATAGATTTTTTTTTAAAAAGTTGGTTAATTTTTAGTCTATGAATTTAAATACTAGACATTCAAAAAATTAGCAAAACAAATATGGGAAAAAGGTTGGTTTAAGGCTGAAATTGGATTTACAATCTTACTGTTTTCTTATTTGTGACACTATGTGGGAATATGGACTTGATTATATATTTCTAGATTGATTATACTAATAGAATTGGATTTGTTAGAAACATGTTTTGGTTTTAGAATTAGATTGTTGATCGGAAATGTAGGCAAGGAAAAAAGAAAAAAATAAAAAACAAAGTGTGAATTTTGAATCATGTCGTGAGAACAAGATTTTTCATACAATTTTACTGTTTTCTTATTTGTAACTTTATATGTTGCAAGTAATGGCAATTGATTTTACACAATTCAATAACTTTATTTGTAACTTTATTTGTTAGAAACATGTTTCGGTTTTATAAAATATATAGTAGGATTCTTGCCAAGCATTACTCAAAATTTGATTTATGTTCCAGATATGTTTTGGACACCGCGTAGCTTAAATTCTTATACTAATGCAACCAAGGCCTTGATCCCAAAGCCAAAAAATGTGTCCCGGCCTCTTGGCACTCTCAAACCAATCGCTATGGGTACATGTTATGATTAAAATAATTTACATTCACATGGTCTTTGTTCAAAATAATTAGCTAGAATTTTTCCTTGGTCAGTATTAGTTGATTCATGATTAATTGAATGAGAATATCTTATATTGATTTATTGCCTTGTTTTGGTTTCACCAAAACTTGATTGTGCTTTCTTTATGTTTCGAAAATAGAGAGGTGTTCATGGAAATGAATTCAATTAAGAGTTTGAAAAGGAATGACATATCATGATTGTCAGTTCACAGAATGCTTAGTCTTTAAACAAAAAATATTGTAAAGTGTATTGAAGCCAAATATTATATTATGAGATTTTTAAATTCTAATTATTTTTACAAATATATTTTCAAATATCTTGATATTTATTTAAGCTTATTTGTTTGAAAAGAAGAGAAAAAAAAAACAAATTCAAAAGGGAATGGGAAGGTAAAAACTAATGGGGTATGTTTTCCAACTATTTTGATTTCATCTTTTTAAATATATAGTTTTTATTTTGAAACTAGGAATGCATAGAGTTAATGACTTGGTTAGTCTTTAAACAAAAAATATTCTAAAGTGTATTGAAACCAAATACTATGTTTTTTTTGATAATATTCTTATGTGTATCGAGTTCATTGATTCAAATCATTTAAAAAAAAATGGCAATAAGTATTCAAATCTGACCTGTTTTATATTTGAATTTTAGGCACCCAATATGAATACTTTATCGAGAGCTATGTTAGCCCAATGCTTCCGGCGATAACCAAAGAAATTAGGAGAAGTCATTCAATCAGACCGACATCCATGCCTAGAACAACCATTAGTACCAGCCGTGTAGGGACTTGGTCCCTAACTACTTTCTTGTAGTAATGACAACCGAGTATGCTATGCCCGGTGGAAACGTTTGTGAGTGTAGATTTTGCATAAGAATTAATTCTTGAGCTTGTGTATGTTCGCTAGCAATAGTTAAGTGTGGGTTTATGCATGAGAATATTGTTGAGAGGTGCTTGTTGTGTAATTGGTTCAGTTTTAGCCTTTGCGGGTCAAGGTTCCTGCTCAGTTTGACCACTCAAGCAGAGGGTTGGCCGCTCGAGTGGACAGGTGGCTAAGAGGTCCTGTGAGACCCTAACCCGTTTCTTTTTGGGAAATGATCTAAGTGTTCATGGGAGTAAGAATTTAAGTTTGATCTTGTTTCTTCTGTTCAGTTTTTCTCCCAGCGTTGATCGCTCGAGCGGTGGGTGTGCGCTCGAGCAGGTTGGTGGCAGAGAGTGGGTATGGATGGTGACCGCTCGAGCAGTGATTGTCCACTCGAGCGATGGTATGGCAGAGGAGTATGTCGGCAGTGGTTC
Organism: Heliamphora exappendiculata; assembly: GCA_034768845.1. Taxonomy (NCBI): domain Eukaryota; kingdom Viridiplantae; phylum Streptophyta; class Magnoliopsida; order Ericales; family Sarraceniaceae; genus Heliamphora; species Heliamphora exappendiculata. The sequence goes on along the minus strand of JAOTRH010198455.1, from coordinate 7,302 downwards.
ACTCGAGCGATGGTTGGGCGCTCGAGCGGTGGAGTCCTGGCGCGAGATTCTATAAAAATGTGGTTTTGACGCATACTCGGGTTTAGAGATTTTGTGGGGTTGGTCCCGGGCGCTGGGGAAGTTGTGGTGCAAATTTTAAAAATTCAAACAAAAAAATATTTTGGAGGCCTATAAATATCTGGAGTTAGATATTTTCGAAAGATATTTTCAAAACTTAACTCCTAAGTTTTCTCCTTTTTCTCTTTGCCTTCTCTCTAACTTCACGGGGGCCCGGGGTTCAGTTTTCGACGATCAGACAGCAGATTCTTAGTATCGGCATCGTGGTCTATGCTTCCATCTTGACAGAATTTCATTATGATGAAGTTCGTTTTTGCATGTGGATCGAGATGTCGAGCTTTTAGCTTAACGAGGTATGATTCTAGATTCTACTATTGTTAAAGGGTACTACGTGCAATTATAAGTATTGTGATCGGTTAAAAATGCATGGAAAACCAATTTATGTTTTGTTAAATCGGGTTTTGGTTTAAAAAGGTGTTTGTGTTGATTTCGGTTGGATGAAAATGAGTTTTGAAATGTTCCTTTCGAGGTTCTATGGTAGTTTCGGGTTTTGATATATCTGAGGGTGTTAAAAAGGTGTTTGGAGGCTTTAATTTGTGGTTGAGATGATGGTTAGTGGGTGTTTGAGGGTTTGGAGGCTTAGAACACCAAGAGCAGAAAATTCTGGGTTTTTCTCGGGTGGTAGCTCACTCGAGCGCTCGATGTCCTCTCGAGCGGTCTGGCTGTGTAGTGCCGTTTTATTTTGATGTTATCTCCCTCATTCGGACTCAGAATTGGGTTGTTCTTGTACTCAAATCGATGCCCTGGAAGTCCTCTTTTCAATGGAACCTCTCTTACCTTAAAATTATTTTTGTAGAAAAAGTAATGACCAAAAGAGTGAAGGTATGTCAATATTTCCAAACCGTTTTTCATCTGTTTTTGGCCAAATGCTTGGGAAAGGTGGTTTTTCAACATCTGTGGAACTTTTTATAAAATTTCTTGTTTATTGGGAGTTTGTTTGTGGGTGTTTCACATGACCCAGGTGTCGGGACGTGATAGTGATGGTTGGCCAGTTACGCTACATGCAGTTGTATGCATTTTTCCCGGTTGAAATGCTTATATATCATGTGTTACGTTTAAACCGTGTTTCGATTAAAAATCATATTTTACGCTTTTCTTGGTTTATTACATGATATGACTTATGGGTGTTGGGTTTTGAAAAGGTGTTATTGAAAACGGTAGCAATGGTGGGTTTTACGCCTTTTCTCAGTTTTATACGTGATCCGAATGTGTTGAGATCTGTGGTTTACAAAAGGAGTTTGAAAATGAGGTGTTTTTGTGAAAAACATGTTTGTTGAGGTTTGGAGCTAACCCTTGGGGTTTAGTCTCAATTTTGTTAAAACATATGTAGTTACATGCTTGTAGATCTCCATGGTGATGGATTGGATCTTTTTTATATACATGCGATGTAAAACTGTTTTGTGGGCTTTTAAATGCTATCCATAGATGTACCATGACAATGGGTGTGTGGTTTTGAGTTGGGCTTCCATTGCTCCTCGGTATAAGTTTAGAAACGTACGCAGCGTAGGTGCTCTGTACCTTCGGGTTAGTCCCTGTAAATTGAGTGATTGGGTGCTTTGTACCATCGGGCTCAGGTCTTGTAAATTAAGCAGTAGGTGCTCTGTGCTCTGTACTTGCTATTGGGCTTTGGCTCACGGTGTGGGATTTTACTGAAAAACATATTCAGTTGAGCATGAGGAGTTGACCTAGATTCCTGTGGTGGTGCAAGACTAGTTGTAGTTTTTGATTTTTGACATGTACTTATACATGTGATGCCTGTTTCAGAAGGCTGTTATGTGCACCTTTTGACGATATATTTATTCATGTATGAGATTGCATGTTTTCAGTTTATGTGAGTTGAAATGTGGGATCTTTATCTATATGATGTATGATTTTGAGTTGATGGTTTTTCAACTACAAAAATATTATTTTCTGAAATGGGGGTTTTTGGTGGGCTTTCGCGTGACCCTGATGTTTGGGGCATGACAGGTCTTAAGTGAGGGGACCACTCAAACGGTGGGGGGTCCACTCGAGTAGACTTTAAATGTCGCGATTTGAGCTCTTTTTACTATTTCTTTCTTCCCTCTCTCTCTAGAACTGAAAAGAGGAGCTGAGGTTTGGCTTTAGAGGCTTATTAGAGTTCTCTTGGCTTCTCTCGGTGAGTTTTCTTGCTTTACTTTCGGTGGTTCAACCGTTCGAGGCTCGGCTCATTCATGGCGTTGGAGACTCTTTCCTCATCTTTCAATTGGAGGATCTCGTGTTTGGGGCTTGTTAGGGTGTTTTCCTCAGTGCTAAAGTTTCATAAAGGTAGAATCTATGACTATCCATGAATATCTATATAATATGTGTTGTATTTCGAAAAGTATGAACATAAAAGTATGAAAATGATGTTTTTGAAGCCCCGGGTTAGGGTTTAATGTTAATGAAGGTTAACTCTTTGATTTACGGATTATTTAACTTGGTTATATCTTTATGTTATTGTTGAATATGCTTGGATTTGAAAAATGTTAGGCTAAGGTTTAAAATTGAGTTTAAACCATGAAAATTGGGCATTTTGGGGATAAGGGACCCACATGTGAAATTGAGATAATTATTGGTTAAATTGGGGGTTGTGGTAACTTATTGTATTTAAATCTCATGAGTTGTATGGCACATGTTAGTGTCGGGTATGAAAATTTAGAATTTTTAATGTAAAACCAAAAATTGTATGTAATGATATGGGTTGGGCGAGAGGGACCAAGTTGACAGTTGGACTCATGTCGATTATATGAAATTGAACGATTAAGTTTGGGCATGAGTTGCTCCTTGGTGAAAAATCAAAAACTTGTGCAATATAAGGTAGGCCATTCCTTCGGGTTAATTCTTGTAAAAACGTGCTCTTGGGCAGCCCACCCGTCGATGTTTCCGAGAGAAACAAAAAATGTGTGCTCTCCATTTCGGGTTATATAATGGGTGTGTTTCCTTTGGGCCTCGCATGGACCGATGGCGATAAATACGCCCGAGTTTATAGGTGTTGGCCGGCCATGGTACGTGAATGAATTGATGAAATAATTTGGTTGGTAAAACCTTAACTGGATAAAATGATGGGATGTGAAAAAAATAAATGGTGAATGGGTTGAGAATGACAAGATGATGGAGTATAATGGTTAATTTTACCGAAACTATGAAGTATGGAATGATAATCCTTTTACATAAAACTTGGTTATGTATTGTGAATTTGATTTGGGATAAATGACGTGTTTTTCAGTTAAACTTATATGTGCATCCCTCATAATCATCTTTACATGTAATGTCTATGTTCATCGTTAGTTTTTTTCCTACGAGCTTCAGCTAATGAAACAAATAAGGATGTAAATCTATCAACTACCCAAAAAGTGTCCAGCGACCGTCATTTCAGTCCAAAACCTTCTTCCGGCTATATGTTTCATTTTTTGAGAAAGGAAATTGTTGTAAATGCAATTCTTCTTAGATAATTGTTTTGTGGGTTGGAGTAACCCTTTGTAAGACCCTATGGTCAAGTTCACGTATTTTGTATGGATGTGAAGGCAATGACCTCATACTTTGGATCGAATTTCTTGATTTTTGGATGAAATATCATAGTTTCAAATGTTGAAATTTCAAGTTTTTGAGTTAAATGGACTTACTTCATTTCCCAATGCATGCTTTATCATATATTTGAGCCTATCAAAAAGCATGGTTAAGACTTGTGATGATCAAATGTTTTTTCAAGTTTTAGAAAAATTTTACGGGTTTTGGACAGGATACTCTCGAGTGCCTCACTGCTCGAGTGGTGAAGGGCCCACTCGAGAAGACTCCACTGGGTAGTTTTTCATCAAAAATTGTTTTGGAATGGAGTTTTTTCTTAATATATTTAAACTACCTTTTTGGTTATAAATTGACTATTTTTTTAGGGGTTGTGTTTCAAAAGAAATGATCACTTTATTCGGAGAAATTTCCTTGTAACAATTCGGCTCAAACCCTAGTATTAGCGACAGATAGATGATGAGAACTTAAGTCGCTGCATCAATAGAAGAAACCCTAATTAGTCTGAAAATCCTAAAAAGATCAAATACTTAGAGGAAAAGCTCTAATACTCAGTAGAGTTCTGGAACATCTTAAATTAAGTAAATAACATAAAATTTAAAATTAAAAATTAAAAATGCTAATAATTAGGGTAAAATGACCATTTTGCCCATAGTATAGCTAAAAGTCCTAAAAATTCAAAATTTGACACATGAACACCTAAAATTAGATATTTATATACAATTAATTTATAAAAGACAAAATAACAATAAAAATGACCAAATTACCCTTCCATGGCCGTCCACCTTGGAAAATGTGTCCAAAAAGCTACTTTTTACCTTTTAAGCTTAAAAATGAAAAAATGTGTATAAATTAAGCATTATTTTGACATAATACTTTTTTTACAAGTGATATACATAATAATATAATGATATAGGTTAAAAAAAGTAAATAAATAATTATTTAAAGTCTCTACACAATAAATAAGTCAAAATGCCAATTTTAGTCAAACTAGCTTAATTTAACTTAAAAGCCTACACTTATTTAATTATTACTATCAAAATTATGATAAGTCATGAAAAAACTAAATTAATTATAAATACTTTAATATAATAGGTTTTAGTAGGTTTAGATACAAAAAGATACATAAAATTAATATTTTATGCATTTTCTATCACAAAATGATACCAAAATACAATTTAAAATCCTAATTAAACATAAAATCAGTTTTGTCTACCCCAAGACTCCCATGGCAAAAATCCCACCTGCCCAAATCTGATTTTTGCATATCTCTAATAACTCCCACCTCCCATGCAACCAATAAGGATTAAGAAAAATTTAAATTTAAAATTTATGTAATAATTATCTCACAATTATAATTTTTGTATAATAACATATCAAACCCCTATTCTCCTTCATGAATTTCGGCTAAGAGTGTGAGGGAGAGAACCACAAAAAATTTCTAAGTGTTCTCAAAGAAAAAGGAGAGAAGAAGAAAGGAGGAAAGAGGAAGAAGGAAAGGATCAAGAATGAGGCAATAAAGCTAAGCCATATTCTCCTACAATCTTTTGAACATCAAGAGAGGTAAGCAAATCTCCTAAGACCTTCTGATATCTTCCCATAAAATAGCCTTCAATCCATCCCTACAATGAACCCTAAAAATAAGAAACAAGGAATAACTCAAAAAGGCGTTGTAGGAGTAGTTTATAGACTGTTTATGTATGATCAAGCATTGCATGTGCTTGCATGTGTATATTTTTGAGTTTTATGGCTTAAATATGTCCTGGAGTTTTGGTTTATATGATTTTATGACATGCATGTAAAAAAAACCCATCAAAAATGGACACTACATGAGCTAAGCTATCAAAACCCTAAGTAACCTGATTTTCTGGGCTTACCTACTTTCTGCCACAAATTTTAAAACATCATAACTAATTGTAAAAAAATGATCTAAGCATTATTTTTATGTCCCAACCTAGATTTTTGAGTTATCTTTCATAAAATATTAGTTTGAAGTGATTTCGTTCGATAGAACTCCATATATACCATTTTTGCTAATGAGTGTCAGATTTTGACTACTCTGAGTTGTAGACCTAAAAATCCTAAGTTAGAGTGAGAACCGAGCTTGGGTCAAAACGTAAAACCTGTATAGAATCTATTTATCTTGCTGTCCACCAAAATAGAGCCAAACATAAGAAGTCTTGATAGGTCAAAACCTTTCCCAAAGTTAATGTTAAGATTTAGCGACTGACGTCTCTCTCTATTACACATTTTTGTAAGACCAAAAACCTACATTTTTAGAAGCCAAATCCAAAAAAATGTAGCTAACATGTTAAACTAAATACTGAGCATAAATTAGCCCAAAATACCCTCAGATGAGACCTCAAAGATTTTGAGCATTCTCTGTTAAAAACCCATTCTGCAGATCCTTTTTAGACTACCTGAACCCTTTTTATAAATTATCCAAAATCTCAAATGTTTTCCAAACAACTTGCCCTAGCACAAAACATTAAACTTATAGGGGACACATTAAACTAAACCTTACAAAAACTCAGAGCCATATCCCTTAAGTTGATGCCCCAAAACCGTGGCTAATAGAGGCCTAAATTCTACACTTTTCTCTGTAAAGTTCTGAATGGTTTTCTCTAAATTAAATGAAATGACCTTTTTTCCATAGGATTTAATCTTAGTGCTAAACATGAAAGTTGTAGAAAATATTTTTATCAAATTGGCGTTCAAATTTTAGAAATTAAATCAATGTCTAAGTACTTCAAAACACTATCGCAACTTAAAAACTAGCAATTGAACATTTACATAAAATTAGCTAAGTATACGAATGGTGTGTTATTTTGTGAAACTAGAGTATATAAACTTGATATGAACTTTGTGAGTAATTGGTATACAAAAATGATAATTTTGATGAAGTGAACTCATTCTGATAGTTCGATTCTATGTCGCATAAATTATGGTTATGCTTCGCATGCTTGTAGTTAATGCTTTAACAAGTCGTATCCTATGCCATATCATGTTTATATGCCATGCTATAATTAATAGCACATGAGAAGCATGTTGCATATCATGAGTATTCTTACATTTCATCTTGAGTTATCGGAGTCCCTTTCGTACTATTAGCCCAAGGGCTTTTTAATTTGATTTTGATGATTTTTATAATTCATTTTCTAAGAATAAATATTTTTAAATAGATAATAATTTATATTTTTAAAATGAAAGTGTTAACACATTTTGAATAATCAAAGTTGACACCTTAGCCAAAAAGAAAAGACTTTTATCTCAAAATGTTCAAACACTTAAGAATTCTTTAAATAGAATTTTTTGTGTTGATCTTAATTGAAAATTAAGTCCAACACTCTTAAGGCAAAGTATACTTGAAGCTTATCAAGTGTGTCAACACCAATTGATTAAATGCTTTGACACCCTAACTGTGTTTCAAGTTGATCTTCAGGTACTAAAATATTAGTGTCAACACAAACTAGTTTTGTGTCAACACAAAAAGTGCCAAAGTACCTAGGACTCATTTTGAGTCGACACAAATCAAATTGTGTCGACACAGAAGTGATCCTCACTTTTGGTTTTTGAAAGTTTGCGTCGACACAAATGGAAATTGTGTCAACACAAAACAACCGAGACCTCCTGCAGAATTTTGGTGTCGACCCCACGACAAAT
>JAOTRH010198444.1:0-11337 GCA_034768845.1 Heliamphora exappendiculata | reverse complement strand
GGGAAGAGAACCGTGGTACACTCCTTCCCCCCTCCCAAAGAGGTTGAGAAGGGTGGTGGATTTATTGGTTAAGGAGTCTCGTCTTTTTAAGTCAAAAATCATTTCCAGCTTCAAAGTGGACACAATTAGAGTTTACTTTGTAAAAATGCCAAAACGAAACTACATTGTCTTAAAGAGAAGTTGAAGATGAATTTTTACTATAAATTTTTTTGATGAGAAAGAAAACATAGAGGTTGAAGATGCGCGGTATTTAATTTACTCAAACATCCTTTACGGAAGAAGTAACTTCATTGCGGATAAATAAATCAAGGTAACATGATATTTAAATTTCCATTTATTTGTTTGAGATGACCTGCACTATTCATTCTTGATAGGTAATAGCCAGCATTTGTCTACGAAACACAAACACTTCCAATTTCTAAGAATGTATTAGTTTTGCACCCAACTTGTGCAATACATGCGTCCAAATGTGTCTTATTACTTTTTATTACCCATGAGGTAACCCAAGAGAGGTGGTGGGGAGGGGGAATTGGTTGACACAAATTTTAAATATTTTTGCAAAATAAAATTTTCCTAAATGAGTAACTCAATAGATACAACTTATAAGAGAGCTCTATAGATGAAGAGAACTAGTAATAAGAATTCAATACAATTAATCAAGAATAAAAGAGAGAAAGAGAGAGAACTCAAACTCCAGATTTATAGTGATTCTGTCAACAAAAAGAAAAAGATTTCAAATAGAAGTACACCTCTAACTTTAAGGGTGCTAGACCATCTTTACAATGTGGATTTTCTAAAAAATCACTCAAAAATGAAATGCCTCAAACTTGATCTGTTTTGGGTTTACAATAGCTTAAAAGTGTTTTCACAAAACACTCAACATTAAATACTACGGTTACTGAGTTTCCCTTTTTCAACATTATTAGAAGTAAATGAATCAATCAAACGATAACTCCCAGAGAGTTTTAATTGCAAATGGAAGCATAAGATAATGCATCTAGTAGAATCTTGGTGGAGCATATCCGCACTAAGCTGCCCATCCAAACTGTGGAAGACAAAGCTGAATATTTAGAAATTCCAGAGAAGTTGTTTGAACGCCCATAAGATTAGTCCGGATGGTGGAAGCAAGAAAGGAAAGGCCACAATATTCTCCTCAATCCTAAGTCCAACCAAGGCCAAAAGTTCTCTAATCATTTATACAACACTGAAAACAAGATTGCTTGTATAAAATAGGCTCTAAGGCCACACCTCCTTCATTAAATATTCCACCTAGTCTCATAACTAATCAAAATATAAGTGTTGTGCAACGGACACAATGGGGCCTGACCGAACGCTTGTCCCTAGTGGGGAAATTCAGGCTATCTTCAACAATCTCCAGCTTGGGTTGAATTTCTCACACCATTTTGAAGAATTGTTAGTCGCCTCAAACTTCACCCCTTTCACGAGTATCGGTGTTTCACCTTATTTGATCATCAACAAGAATGAAGCGGACCAAGTCCAGACAATGCTCGAATTTGACCCTAGGCACCGGCTTAGTCAACATATTAGACGCATTCTCATCGGTTTGAATTTTCGATAGAGAAATGTTTCCTGAAGCTAAGAATTCCAGAATCATGTGATACCGCACATAGATATGCTTTGTTCTTGCACTGTACACTTGATTTTTGGCTAAGTGGATGGTGTTTTGTCTGTCACAATGTAGTAATACACTGTTTGACACTAAACTGAGTTCACTAACCAAACCCTTTAACCAAACTGCTTCCTTCTCGGCATTTTCCATATGCTCTGCTTCTATGGTTGATAAAGCAGCTGTATCCTAGAGAGTAGACTTCCAACAGATAGGACTACAAGTTAGATGGAACATGAATCCTGTCACGGACATCCTTGAATCTAAATTCTCTACGTAGTTGGCATCAACATATCCTACTATATTTGTTGAAGCTCCTATGTCAAAAACTATCCCCATGTTCCGAGTTCTTGCCAAAATTCTTGAAAATCCATTTGACTACTAAAAGCTCCTCTCTTGAATTTGTCATGTATCTGCTAACCATGCTGATTGCATGAGATATGTCAAGTCTACTGCTCACAATCAAGTACACAAAATATCCAACTGCATTAGCATATGACACCTCTAACATATGCCTTGATTCCTCTTCTGAGCTCGAGCATAATTGAGAAGGTAGCTTGATGTGGAAGCAAAAGGTGCACCAACTAGCTTTGCATTTTGCTTACCGAACCTCTCTAGCACTTTCTGCAGCCTTTCTGGGACAACCACAACTTCTCAACTTTCATATTACAGTGAATTTCTGTACCAAGGATCTTCTTAGCAGTTACAAGATCCTTTATATCAAATTCACTATTTAGCAACGCTTTCAGCGTGGCAATCTCCTACTTACTCTTTGCATCCAGTAACATATCATTAACATATATAGATAGCATAATATATGAACCATCAGCAAGTATTCTAAAATAAACACAGCAATCGTACTCAGAACGCGTATACCCAAGCGTTACCATAAATGAATCAAACTGTTTTACTTGTACCAATGCTTGGAAGATTGCTTTAATCCATATAAGGATTTCTTCAATAAGAAGACATGATCTTCATTGTCGGGTTCTTTGAAACATTTTGGTTGCTCTATGTAAATTTGCTTCTCTAAATTTGCTCTTCTAAATCTCTGTGAAGGAAAGCAATGTTCATGTCAAGCTGTTCTAGTTCCATGTCATGCATAGCCAACAAAGTTTATAGTACTTGATGTCGGATAGGAGCCTCTTAAATGGATGAAAGCATATGTATGTTGCACATAGATTAAGCGAGACATCTTTAGCTATGTCAGGATTATATGAATGGGTTTCTCAAAGGCTGTTATCAAAAAGTGAATGTTTGTGTGGAGCTAGATTGGAAATGCATGAAGAGATGATTGTGATCCAAACTCTTTTGGCATTCACACCATTGGACAAGTATTGTCAATACAGCTTAATGTATGATATAGTACCAATATATGAGCGTAATGCTTGAGCTTAACAAATCAAAATCAAAATTTGAACAAATAAGTGGTAATAAGAAAACTCGATTTTAATTACAAATAAAGAAATAGTCCATCTAAGACGAGTAGCATGGTTCTACGCTATTATTTCCAGTAGTCTACCATTTAATATGTAGCATTTGGATATTGAATAATTGATTAATTGTAAGAATCCTTTTCAACAATACATCTTTCCACATTGAGATGATTGAGTAAGGAATTGAGGATATTGGACTCAACCACTCAGCGTAAACTGTAAGTGCAACCAAACTGTAAGTGCAACCATGAGGTGTCAATGGACTATGGACATCTTATAGATTCTAGATTTTGCAACTATGAGGTGTCAATGGACTATGGACATCATACAGATTCTTGACCTTCTTGCCTAGTATTTTCATCCTAAAAGTAATAAGAAATTTTAAAAAATAGTTCATCCTAAAAGTAATAAGAAATTAAAAAAAAAAAGTCTAACCTTTCTGATTTGGTACACAAAGACTCACTTACAATTTTATTTTAACTATGGAATAATTAATTTTATTTTTAATTATCTTTTAGTTAGAATTTTATTTCGTTTCCTTTAGTTTAAGATTTAAGGTTTTTATTTTTAACTTTTTTTGTTTAAGATTCTAGTTTTCTTTTAAAATGAGGGTTTTTGGTCTATAATTAAGATGCCTATTTGATGTATTATTCGTACATGATTAATGAAAAATTGAGTTTGTTAAAAGGGGTGAAGAAAAATTTTTCTAGACGAAACCGTCCGTCCGGGGCCTCGGGCCATCTGAACGCAACAAAATAGTGGCGAGGGAGTTAGTCACTTGCAAATTTGTCCAGATTGGGCCTTAGGCTATTTGGACAGAATGAGGCAGAGAGGGTTAAAAACTTTTGGCCGTTCGGACAGGGCTCATATCCGTTCGGACGGATTGCAGCAAACTGTTGCACGTTATAACCTTAATTCTTATGTTTTGGTAATCTATTTAAAGGGGTTATTGTTCTAAACCCTAACTCTCGAGTGAGAATTATGATGAGAATGAAGAGTAATTAAAGCCATTACATCCCACAAAACGCACACACGCACACACACACACACATATATGAGTCACAAATAGAAAATTACAAAACTACCCAAAGAAATAAATTAAATAAAAATAAACTAAATAAACTCTAACACCCCCCCTCAAGTTAGAGCATAGAGATCAAATATGTCCAGCTTGAAGAGAAATCTCTGAAATGAAGCACAAGCCAACAGTTTGGTGAGGACATCAATCAATTGATTCTCGGAGTGAACAAAGGGAGTGGCAATTTGCTTCGTCATCAATAAGTTCCAAATAAAATAGCAGTCAATCTCAATATACTTAGTATGCTCATAGAACACAGGATTATTAGCAATAAATATGGCGGCTTGATTATCAAAAAACATCTTCATAGGATTAGAAGACGTAATGCCGAAGTCTTGAAGAAGAGAGCGGACCCACAACATTTCAGAGACAGTATAAGTCATAGCACGATACTCGACTTCAACACTTGAACGAGCAACAATTTATTTCTTACTACATCAAGTAACAAGATTACCGCCAATAAAGGTACAATAGTCAGAGGTGAACCGTCTATCAAGGCAACTACTAGCCCAATCTGCATCACTAAAGCCAATGGCAGACAAATGATTCGAAGGACGATATAACAATCCACGGCCCGGAGCACGTTTGAAGTATCGAAAAATACGACAAACGGCATCAAAGTGCGGCTGTCTCAAAGTGTGGCTGACAAGGAGTATGCATAAACTGATTAACAATACCAATAACATAGGTGATATCAGGACGAGTAACTGTGAGATAGATTAACTTCCCAACAAGCTGCCGATAACGACCAACATCTAGAATAGGTTCTTCCTGTTCAGCTTCGAGCTTAACAGTAGAATCTATAGGTTTATCAACCGGACGAGCGCCAAGCAACCCAGTCTCAAAGAGAAGATTAAGAGTATATTTATGTTGGGATAAAGAGATCCCTCGAGAAGAGCAGGTAACTTCAATCCTAAGAAAATAATGGAGAATGCTCAAGTTCTTGGTATAAAAATGGTGAGCCAAATGTCTTTTAAAGGCAGTTATAGTGGTAGAATCATCACTGAAAATAATGATATCGTCCACATAAACAATCAGCACAATAGTACTAGCAGAAGAATGATGAATAAAGACCGAATGATCAAATGTGGAACGCCGAAAACCATAAGCAATGATAACTGAACTGAAGCGATCAAATCATGCACGAGGTGATTGCTTCAGACCATATAGAGCCTTACGCAAGCAACATACAACGTGCTCACTGCCAGGTACAACATAGCCAGGGGGCTGATCCCCTCTTCCTGAAGATCACCGTAAGAAAAGTATTTTCAATGTCAAGCTGATATAATGGCCAAGAACGGCTAACAACAACGGATAGAAGAATTCTGACAGAGTTAAGACGAGCTACAAGAGAGAAGGTTTCCAAGTAATCAACGCCGTAGGTCTGAGTATAGTTCTTAGCAACCAAACGCGCCTTAAGATGGTCAACAGAACTATCCGGAAGATACCTGACCTTATAAACCTAACGGCATCCTACTGAATGCTTTTTAGGCAGGAGAGTAGTAAGCTCCTAAGTTTGATTTTTATAAATAGCATCCATTTCTTCATCCATAGCATGTTTCCATCCAGTTAGAGGCATAGCCTGCTTGTAAGAGGTAGGAATTGAAATGGATGACAAGGTAGAAGTAAAAGTATGAAGAGAAGATGATAAATGAGCATAAAACACAAAGTGAGTAATAGGATATTGGGTACATGTTTGTTTAACTCGATGCAAAGCAATCAGTAAGGCATCAAAATTAGAAGGAGCATAAGAGAGAAGAATCTCTACTGGAGAAGATGAAGTGTCCGGGCCATACGAGATAATGGGCCTATCTTGAGATCGCTGATAAACCTGTAAAGGTGGGTGAGAAGGGGAAGAGGGTGACATGAGAAGGGGAAGAGTCGGAGAAAAGAAAGACTCCCCCTCACGACAACAGATGAGATTAAAATAAAGATGATTACCTGAGGAAGGAGAAAAAGGAGTGGAAGGTCACATCAGCACTCACATAGTATCGATGAGACTCTGGATGATAATATCGATATCCTTTTTGAGTACGATAGTAGCTGAGAAAGACACACTTATGGGCTCGAGGGGATAATTTATGAGTACCGGGATCAAGAAAATGCACAAAGGCAGTACAACAAAAACATGAGCAATGAGGGAAAAAGGTGGAGGTCGGATATAACAAGAAAAAAGGGGACTGGCGATTGAGAACAACGGAAGGCATGCGATTAATGAGATAACAAGCAGTAAGGATAGCATCACTCCAAAAGTGTCGCGATACGTAGGCATGGAACAATAAGGTATGAGCAATATCTAACAGATGATGGTGCTTGCGTTCAGCAATGCCATTTTGTTGTGACGTGTGAGCACAAGTCGTTTGATAAATAATATCGCGATCGACAGAAAAAGAAGCAACAGTAGGCTGCATATATTCTAACGCATTAACAGATTGAATAACTTTGATGCGTTTTTCAAATTGAGTAAAAATTTCATTATAGAATGTAGAGAGAGCATGAGGCAGTTCAGACTGGTATTTCAACAAAAAGAGCCAAGTCATATGAGAGTAGTCATCAATAAGATAACAAAATGAGAATATCCACTAGTACTTGGAGTTCGACAAGGACCCCAAATGTCTGTATGGACAACATCAAAAGACTCGGATTGATGATGATGGCTACGACCGGGAAAGGAACTACGGTAATGCTTGCCTAATTGACACACTTCACACTCAAAACTATACACATGAGATAAGTTGGGAATGGCCAACTTAAGCTTAGCCATCGAATGATGGCCTAAGCGAAAGTGCCACTGAAGAGGTGAAATAGTAGCATTTAAGGTTGATGAAGTATAGGAAGGATAACTAGAATCAACGTCAAGATAGTAGAGTCCGTTATTCTGATTCCCCGTAGCAATTATCTTCTTGGTCTTGAGGTCCTGAAATATACAAGAAGTAGGAGAAAAGGTTATGGAACAATGCAGATATTTACTGAGTTGACTAACCAAAAGCAAGTTAAAAAGAAAATCAGGAGTATAAAGACTAGAAGGTAATGCTAAAGAAGGAGAGAGATGAAGAACACCTTGCCCGTGAACCGGTCGAGAGGAGCCATTAGCTAAGACGATATGATGCTTAATAGAAGTCAAATGAGAGAAGAGGGAAGGATTACCGGACATATGAGAACTAGCGCCTAAATCGATGATCCAAGATGGAGAAGTAAGAGCCGCACATGCAATATTACCCGAATTAGCTAAGGTAGTAATAAAAGAGGGCGGCAGAGTTTGACACAAGGTCTGAAGAAGCTTGCTAAGCTGAATATGGAGTGCATCAGGAGAACCCGAAGAAGTCTTTATTGCAGTCATATTAAACCCAGGCAGAGGAAAGGAGGCCAAATCCAAACACACCAAATAATCTAAAACCAGATCTAATACACACCAAACACAATTGGCAAAGCCTTGATTGACAAATCATGAACTAGAATTGTAGTGTTCTACCGCCAAAATCTAGTTAAAGGCTCAAATCAACTTCAAAACAACCAAGCACCACCAAATGAATTACAAACAGTTTCATGTATGGTTGTAGGCCCAAACCAGAGAAGAGCTCAAATCACAGACCCAAACAGAGAAGAACCAAAGTCGCAGACCCATACTAGAGGCAAAGATCTCCAGATCAGAACCAAAGTCAACAACATAGACCATGAATCAAGTCGAAATCAACAACCAGATCATTCGCAAACCAAAATCAACGCAAACCATTTCGCGACCAAAAAGTGCCAATTGAGGAAAAAAGATGATAAGAATCAATCGAAGGAGAAAAACATCACCAACTCGAGCACCAATTTGGGTAAAAAGGTATTGTCGGCACCTAGGGTTTTCGTATAGAGTGGTCCAGAAAACTCGAACCAAGGTCGCACAATGAGAAGAATAGTAACCAAATGTGTCGCCGAGTTAGGAGGGTGACAAAACGAGAACCGATCTGGATGAATACCACCAAATCAAGCACAAATCGGACCAAACATGGTGTTTTGGCATTGATGGAGTTGAAAAAGTCGAGGATTTGAGGCTAGGGTTTTGAAACAATAAGAGGGCTAGGGTTTTGGGAAAAAATCGACTTTAGATATGAGATTTAAGGTTTTGTGACTTCAGATCGAAGCTAGGGCTTCGAAAAGGTAGATGAATCTCACCTTGTAGTCGCTGACCATCAGTGTCCGTACAGTTGTCGGCGTTATGCTAACGTCATTGTACGGAAGAAGATGTCAGCACGCTGTTTCTACCTCACTGTACGTTTCAAAATAATAAGAAAAGTTCTAGGGTTGGATCGAAGCTTTGATACCAAGTTAAATTGTAGAATAGTGATTTAGAATTAAAAGAAGAGAAGAAAGAGAAAAACAAAAGAGAGAATAATAGAGCATTAGGGTGAGAATGAAGAGACTTAATTAAAGCCACTACATCCCACAACACACACACCACACACCACACACCACACACACACACACACACACACACACATAGAGAATTACAAAACTACCCAAAGAAAGAAACTAAATAAACTCTAACAGTTCTAAACCTTAACCGTCGAGTGATTAAACATCGTAACCTTTTTTTCTCTCTAGAATAGAGAAAAATGTGAGTTTATGGACGTAGGCACTAATTGACAAATCACGTAAATTTTCGTGTCATGTTCTTATGGTTGATTTCTTTCTCTTGTGTAATTGTGCGTGTTCGTGTGAGCATGATTTCTTAGTAGAGTTTAAGGTTGTAATCTTGTGTTAGGATTTTGATCATTTTGCGCTACATTTTTTCTACTTTCATCTCTTCATGTACTGTATTATTTGGTCTCAGATTTTAGGCTCGATATTCAACATCTTCCTCTTCTTCTTTGATAGAATCCGTAGGCCGATTTTTCAGCAGTCTGCGCAACATTTATGTCGCCACCTTCATCATGGTCATCACTCAGGGTCGAAAGCCCTCGCATCGCAAGCCATTGCGCCACAAGTCATCGATGACCATCGCTGAAAACAACGAAAGCTTTACCGCACCACGAAACTCCGCCAATATCATAGCCGTTCACCACCAATCCATTGTGCCGTCCATCACCCCATTTTTCTTCTTCTGTCCCTCGTCGACCCTCGCCCCTCCCTCTTCACCAAAACCCTAGCAATGCCCCTCTCTCCTCACCGAAACCCTAGCACATCCCCTTTCCCCTCATCGAAAACCTAGCACACCCCCTCCCTCCTTGCCGAAACCCTAGCAAATTTCCTCCCCCCTCACCGTCGTGTGTGCCGCCCCCACAAACCCTAGAAGCCCTTTTTGTGGGTCGGGTTTTTTTTTTTTTGGACTTGGCTAGACTGGTTTGTTGTATTAGTCAGGACTGGTTTTAATGGTTAATGAGTTGGGCTTAGAGTTTAAATTAAGAAGATAATGGATAGGCCTTATGCTGTTTTGAAGGGTAAAGTCTTTGTCGGCGAAGGGACCCGGATCGAAAGTCATACGGTCATTGGCTCCGAACACGGCATCGTGAAGATGGGTCAGAATAATCAGATTCTTCCGGGGGCAATGGTTGGTGGTCCGCCTCAGGATTTAAAATACAAAGGCGAAGAAACGACCCTCGAGATCGGCGACAACAATGTCATTCGAGAATTTGTGACCATCAACGTGGGCACTGTGACAGGCACCGGCTCCACGCGCGTTGGGAGCAACAACTTATTGATGGCGTATGTTCACGTCGCGCACGACTGCCAAATTGGTAGCAACATCGCGATTGCCAATACCACTAACTTTGCGGGACATGTCACCGTTGAAGACAACGTTCGCATCGGCGGCGTTTGTAGTTTCAATCAATTCATCACGATCGGAAAATATTCTTTCATCGCGGGCGACAGTGCGGTCAACAAAGACGTCATGCCATTCACCATTGCGCAGGGCAAGTATGCGGTCTCGCGCGCCTGCAATAGCATTGGCCTCGAACGGGCCGGATTCACGAAAGATGAAGTCGACAATATTTATCGGGCCGTTCGTATCGTCACGAAGGGCAATCGGACCATCGAAGAATCTCTCGAAGAAATTCATAAAGAGTGCACGCCGAGCGAAAACATCAACTACCTGATGAACTTTATCAAAAAATCTGAACGGGGCGTCGCACGATGAGTTTAAAAACCGCCGTTGTCGGCGTTGGAGATGCCGGCCGCGTTGACCTGCGGGTTGTACGAGGTACCGGTGTAGGGACCGTTGTTGGGATCACCGGGGAGCCAGCCCGATGCCACCGGTCCGACGACGCCACCGTTGATGCTCGAGTACGGCGCCGTGGAGGACGTCCCGTAGACCGTCGGGTTCACCGGGTAGGCGATGATCGCCACGCCGTCGTCCACCGACAGCTTGATCGCGAAGGCCTGGCCCTGCTCGTTGTTCCAGGTGAGCGTCACCGGCTTGCCGGGCGCCAGCACGTCGCCGGCGGCCGTCCACACCGTGTTGGCGTCGGGCAGCTTCACGTTCTGGCCGCTCCAGCCGAACGAGGCGAAATAGGCGTCCTGCGTGCCTTCCGGCGAGAACAGGCGAACGGGCGGGCTGTTCTTGTCGATCGTCTCGCGCTGGGTGGTCAGCACCAGATCGTCGATCTGGGCGCCGCGCAGGTCGATCGAACCGGCGAGCTTGGGCGTGTCGATCTTCACGCGCGGCGTCTGGGCGAGCACCTTCGCGCGATCGAGCGTCTGCGCGGGCGCGTTGGAGGCCGGCGTCGGCTGGGGCAGCGGCACCGACTTGCCGTTGACGATCTGCGTCGCGGGCTTGTTGGCGGTCGGGAAGAACTTGTCCGAGATCAGCGCCCAGCCGAGCAGCACGAGTGCCGACAGCACCAGCGCGGTGATCATGTTACGCTGTTCGTTCACCGAAGAACCCCCGAATCCGTCTGTCTCATGATGCCCTCTTCAGGGCACCGGGTCATAGCCGTGGCCGCCGAGCGGGTGGCAGCGGCAGATGCGCCGCGCCGCCAGCCAGGAACCGCGCGCCGCGCCATAGCGCGTCCAGGCCTCGATCGCATAGGCCGAACAGGACGGCGTGAAGCGACAGGTCGGCCCCATCATCGCGGACGGCCCCGCCTGCCAGGCTTTCGCCACCAGCACGAGGCCCTTTTCGATCACTGGGAGAGCTTCCTCAGCGCCTTGCCCAGTTCTTCCTGCAGCAGCGCGTAATCCCGCTCGATCCCGCCGTTGCGGCCGATCAG
>JAOTRH010198434.1:0-11338 GCA_034768845.1 Heliamphora exappendiculata | reverse complement strand
ATAATAATAAAAAAATAAATATGCAAAGTAGTCAAAAACACATAAATGAGATAGAGATGATTGGCTGAATGAGAAAACTAATTGAGTTTTGAGTATTTGCAGTATGAATAGCGTATCAGGTTCTCTAATCTGATTATTCTCGAAAGAGTTTGTTAGGATTAGAATATGACTTTTTAAGAAAATCTATCTTTTAACAGCTATTCCTTCTATTTGTAACCCTCAGAGGAGTTTGTTAGGATTAGAATAGGACTCATTAAGAGATCTAATCAAATCATAAAAAGTGATCTTTAAGGAATCAATAGAATCTATCTCGAAAATCGATCAATTAGTGTTTTACTCCTACTTAACTAGGTCGGCCAATAGGTGCCCCATAGGTATCCGACCCTTCGAGTCAAGTACCCGACCTACTCGGGTCGAGTGACTCGAATGGAACGGTCCCATGGTCTGACAAGTCATTTCTTTAATTAGCCACCAAGCCACATGCCTCTTAACGTCCCGCGCAGGATTGCACTACTCTTGCCTTCATTATCTCTGGGACAATCTTTTGATTCTCAGAGGAATTTATAATCATATAGCCTATACTATATCTTGGTTGTTCAGTCTGTGCTGAGCCACATAGTCGGAGCTATGTTATAGTAATTTGGGTAGTCAGAGCTACAAAGCGTGTGATGCCTTCATGACCTGTGTCGTGGCAATAATACAGTTTATGCTCTCTTTATGGTCTATGCTATAGAAATAATGCAGTCTGTGCTGTTCTCATGGTCTGTTTTCATGGTTTGTGCCATGAAAATAAATAGTTTGTGCTGTCTTTTAGTCTGTGTCATGGCTATATAGTCACATAGTAAGAGCTACTCACTATCTGTGATGTACTTCATAGTATGTGCCATAGAATGTCTTCATTCATAGTCAGTGTTACGCTTCATAGCTTGTACTATGCAATGTCTTTATTCGTAATCAGGGCTACGTTTCATAGTCTGTATTGTGGAATGTCTTGTGACTATGCACGATGAACAACAATATTAGTTGGCCGAGCTACTAAAAGGACGAGTAGCTCGAGTTATGAGTGACTCGAGTTATTGAGTGAAAGAATTGTAGGCAAGCTACTAGAGAGGTGAGTAGCTTGGGTCATGAGTTATTCGAGTGGATGTATTGTTTAAATCATGTAGTTAAAAAGAAAAAATAATTCTTGTCACCAAAATGGAGTTCTGTGCTCGAACGACCTGAGATATCATGTAGGTTGAACCACTTGCCCGAGAAGGGGTGCTAAGTGACTCGGCCGCCAAGTGGGTCAACCATATTAGAGCGAGTAAAATGTATCAGAGTGGATCAATCGCGCCAGAGTAGCGAGACCGTTCCCAAGTGGATCGGGTGTAACTGAGTAGGTCGACTGTACCCGAGTGGCTCGACTGTACCTGATTGGCTTGAGTGTACTCGAGTGACTTGGGTACACCCGAGTAGATCGACTGTACCTGAGTAGCTCGAGTGTACCCGAGTGGCTCGATCATACGCGAGCGGTTCTGTTATTTGTTACGAGCAGCTCAAATATCGTACTCATCTTGAAAAGTTTTAAATTAAGTCTCTCTCGTCATTTCTTTCAATATTGGCTTATTCAAGCTATTCACCCGAATAGTTTAGCCTATAATTATTTATATTTTTATTATTTAAAATTTATATATTAATAGATAACGACCCACCTACAATATATATAACAAAAGTTATGTGATTTACCAAATTTAAAAATACAAACTAAATATTCTCTTCTTTTCTCTCTCTCTCTCTCTCTCTCTCTCTCTCTCTTCTTCCTACGTCCTCTCTGTTTTCTCTAATATATGTCCCTGTTTAACAATCTCTCATCTTTATTATCTTATCTTTTTTTCTCTCTTTTCTTTTTTAATATTCTCTTTCTTCTTTATTCTATATATCTCATTTTATATAAAAGGATAAAATATTCTATATAAATAATTAATTTAAAATTAAGACCTAATAAAATAGTTAATTTGTCAATATAACTTATCTCCAAAAAAATAGTAAAAATAAAACTCCACATTAATTAACTTAGTAACACATGCATACAGCGCTTGTCCACACCAAGCCAAGTTGGGTCAATAAGATATAAAAGCTTATTTTTTTTAAGAAGAATTTATCTAAATATTTTTTCTTTCAGTTTCAGTTTCAGTTTCAGTTATTAATAGTTATAACCCAATGGCCCCCTTTGATAAGAGGCTTGGAGCATGGACTGAATTATTAACAATAATATCATGTTTATTTTCAATTTATTGGGGGGGGTTTGGAAATCCTTTTGAATTAGCAATCCTGGTGAACCATGGGATTGGGAAACTTTGCACATGGTAGTTTTCCTAATCCAGTCCAACAAATTACAAATTGCGTGACAATATTGTCCTTTTGAATTAGCAATCCTGGTGAACCATGGGATTAGCAATCCTTGCACATGGTAGTTTTCCTAATCCAGTCCAACAAATTACAAATTGCGTGACAATATTGTCCTTTTTCTTTTTCTTAATACCAAGTTTGCCATTTCTTTGGGTTATGAGGAAACGTGGTTAAAGCCTCAATGGTGAGGGGAGGGAGAGGAAGTGGGAGGAGAGATAGCAATCAAGTGTGTAGCATGATCACCCACTGCATCTGAGATCTGTGCTAACAGATGTCAAAGCTCGTGCTTTGTTTGCTTGGGCTCCGTAGTCGAGATACAATTACCGTTGCCCCAACTGCAACTTTTTCCTCGACCTATCTTGCCCCAAATTACCCCTCCAATCTCTTCATCCCTTCCACCATCATCATCACCACCACCACCACCACCACCACCACCACCTCTTACCCTCCTCCGCAACCCACCTCCCTCCGCCGCCGATGGAGGCGCCACCCAACTCCTATGCAGCGAATGCACAAATCCTTGTTTTGGCTTCACCTACCACTGCTCAACTTGCTCTTTCAGCCTCCACCTCCATTGTGCTTCCCAACAGCGCCATTTCATGGTTAAAACGGAAGGGTAATATTAAGAATTAACAAATAAAATCTTATATCATATTATTTAATTTAATTTAAATTAAATATGAGTTTGTCTAGTTTATTATCTAATCCTACCTAAATTAAACATAAAAAAAAAAAAAACTACTATCACTTTATTACTATTCATACCTTATTATTAATTAATACATTAATCTCACGTAACTTACACCAGTTATTAAACAGAGCTAATGAGTTTGGAGTGTTTTTCCAAACCAACACAAATTCGTTCATTTAAACTGATTAGGCAGAATAACTTTTGAACTAGTTTGAGCCCGCATGTTTAAATGAACGAATTTAAACTAGTACTTCGATGATTGTATTCAACATCTACTTTTGTAGGTATGTATATACACACCTGATCTCGCTGCGTTATTTTGGCATTCAATTCATTTTTTCTGCATTTAGTATTCTACATTTAAGAGTTTAGAAGTACTAACACATTTAGTTCTCTATGCTTGGAGATGGAAATACCTCTTCAGCAAGCAAATTAATCGGTGTATCTTAAAAAATAAATGTACGAATTCCATAAGCATCACCATTAGCATAAGGAATGAATCTATTTTAAGGAACGTAGTATTAAAAAATAGTCTTAATTTGCTCGTGTTCTATTATAAGTTTTTGTTTTGTTGTGCTTCATACACACTGTTCAATGGATAATTACTCCCGTTTTTTTGGTTTGTAATTTTTTATTTTTTGGTAGCTTTTAGAAGATTTTGATTCTTAATTAGGTACTAAATTGGAGTTTTTTTATTTTCAATTTCATATTTAATTCTATGAGATTATTTCTATAATACAGAGTTCTAAAGTTCAATATATATTTGAACCTTGTTAATTTGTTATTGACTTTAATAGAATTTCATTATTATTATTTTTTGATGCAATTATTGTATTACAGAAAACAAGTTTTATAGGTTATGCGTGTAGTGAAAAAGATCTTTATTTATATATATATATATATATATTACAGAAATTATGTTTTTTAATTACGGTTAAAAATTGAGATTGTTAATATTTTTATATCACACTTATATAAAAAACTAGGATCTTTTACAAGAAACAATCATAGGTTTAGAACAAAACCGAGATTGTTTCACAATTAAAAACCAAAATGGTATAGATATGATCTCAGTCAAAAATTGAGATTGTTTTTGAAAACTTTTAATTTTTGAAAACTTTTAGTTACACTCGGATACATCTCGATTTTATAATCAAAATGGTATACTTTTAGTCTCAGTTAATAACTGAGATATTTTATGATTTTTATAGTAGTAATATCATTGTATCTTAAAAAATAGACGTTCGAATTTCATAAGTGTCACGGTCAGTGATTCATATCATGTCGTACCAAAAATAAATATTTAAATTCAAAAATTAACTACTAATTCATGGATAGTGGTTAATAGACGGAATTAAAAATATTGGTTAATAGTCTAGATATCGTTCCACAACAGGGAATTAATAATAGACGGAACTACTATTTACTTAATTTAAAACTTTTGGTTTGTTTTTTCTTTTTGAATAAAAAAGATTGATTTAAATCTATTTTAAAATTCTAAAATTAAATAAATTGAAATAAAAGGGAAGATTTGGATAAGAGAAGATTTGATAAAGAATTGAATCATTCTAGCTAGTATTGTAGTTTCATTCAAACTCTATTTCATTCAATTGATTTAATCTAATCCAGTTAAGACTACAAAACTAAATGAATTATCAAAAGGATAAATTTGAACCCAAACTTGGCATATTCTGTCTAGTATTATGGCACAGATCATCTAAAACACGACCCATCCTATTGAAATATAGGATATTTCACGTTCGAAGTTCGAAAAAAAATGAATAACAGTTGCATGATCTCGTTTTCATAGTCACAGAAAATATAAATAAAAATTAGATATATAAATTAAAAACCCGTTGATCAAAAGTCAACATCTTAAAAATCATACAACGAATTGAATTTAAATTGAAAATAAAAAAAAATTAAATTATTCTTAAAATACCGACTAAGGGTTCATCATCCTCTAAGAAAGAAGAAGGTTTAGCCGTTCATTTTGCAGCTCGAATCCATGAAAAGATTGAGGAAGATTAGAATCTCAAGCCTCCGTGTTCGACTTTTCAACATTTTTCCAAGCCTCTAGAGCTGCTTTTAGATGAGTCATCACTTGAATCTTCAGATTTTAGAATGTACTCAACTGATAGCCCAGACCCTCTATTTATAATGTTGATCCACACACCCTGGTCGTAGACTTTGATTCAAACTGTGACTGCTCATCTCGTCCAAATGGTTCCTGTTCCGTGCAGACACTTTTGCTCCAGTAACCATTTCATCCGAACAAGGACGAAGTCTGTGTCGACAAAATTGTTTCTTCTATACTTCCACCCAGATGCAAATACTTCTGTTGAATTCCCATATGGATGTGATTGAGTCTATCTAAATAGATCTTTTGCATTAATTCCTTTTTTATTCATGGTCTCTTTTTGTCTTTTTTTATACTATTTTATCTTCTACATCACCACTCTTGACTCTATTAAACAAAACACTACAAATCACATTATTAAATACAACTTCGAGACTTAGCACAATATATTTTGCAGGATTAAATCGATACTTTTACGTACCGATAAATCAGCATAAATGATGAATTTATTTTGAGAACAGTAAAAAAAACTAGTCTTGGTCTACTCGTGTTCTATTATAAGTTATTAGTTCATTTTTTTATTGTACTTCGTACACATTTTTCTATTTTTTGCTTCTCTTCAGAACTTTAGTTTTTTCACAAAATACATATTCTAGATTTGTTATAGCATCATATTTTTCACGAAATTCACCAAGTACAATTTTATTTATTTCACTTTTGACATTTCGAACGAGATTACACATTGAAAAAAAAAGAAATCGTATACTCTTCGACTATTATTGAGTGTAAAATAAAAAAGACTCTACAATTTTTTCAATCTGACTCTATATATACTAAGCTTTCCAAATAATGAGTACATTCAAATTAAGGATTCGCCCAAATTAATTACACTTGATGAACTACAAAAGGGTGCATATCTCACACTGAATGACAATTATTTATCGCTTTCACTCATTGATTACCTAGTGCTAATGGTCTTCCGAAGCAAATAATTAATTTAATAATACTTGTATTTGAGTATTGTTTTAATTTTTTGTAATTTTTTTTTGACATCTCAAGATATCTGAACTAACTTAGTGCACCCGATTAATTCCAGCGAGCCAATCTTGAGTATCTTATTATCATGACATGTGCTATTGAAACTATTGCACCATTAATCACATCAAAGAAAAAATTGACAGTATGAGAATTTTAAGAAAGGAGGCATGCCTCCCGACACATCTTGCCGTCCTTTCTTCATTTCACTTTTTTTTTTTTTGATCCAAAAGTCATCCATTATATATAGCTAGCTACGTAGACTAACTTTGCCCCTCTTTGCTATTAATTAATTAATTAATTAATTAATTAGGTCAGCCCTCAAGTTGGCAATTGAGCCACGGCTCTTATATATTTGACAAATTAAAATGAAGTATTATATATATATATATATATATATATATATATATATATAGATATATATGATGAGCTAACGCTGATCGTGACTGCCTATTAAGATTTCGGAGCGCCTGCCTCTTCTCGGCATCTATTCGCCGCATCCATCCAACTCAAATGGGCTTTGGCATCCCTCGTGAGCCATCCCATGACTGCAGACTATACTGCTTGTACAAATCGAAGCAGGCCCCACCATTGATGTTGCTTCAGATCATGAAACACATATAGACAAATGTAATAAACTGTTTTTTTCTGCAGGTTGATGATCTGATTATATATGAAATAATATAAATTAATATTGTTAATGGTGCGAACTAACTCTTAGTTGGCAACCAAGCAATTATTAAGTTTATCGAGTGCGATTGAGCCACTGTATGACAAGAGGCCGATCGATCGTTTCAAAAATTATAAACTATTTTATTTAACCATTGAATATGTATCCAGGTTTATGTTTCTCAAAATTTTCATATAATAATTAATTAAGCTACATTTAATGCATTAGAGCGGTTTCTTAGAAACAAGCACCATCGACTTCAATTGAAGGGTATATCCCATCTAAATTAATATTTAAGTTATATAGTTACTTAAATGAAGGGTGATTATGAGTTAAAATAGTAATTCTAGGAACCAGAATGAATTTTCAAAATTTTGATTTATGAGTTAAAATAGTATATCCCAACTAATTTGATTTATTAGACTTTTTCTTACTTTTTTTTCTTTTTTTTTTTTTACATGATCTGACACTTATTTTTTATAAAAAAACCAAAAAAAAATTTTTAAAGCCAATAAAAAAACTTAGTCCAAACACGGGCAAAATTAAACATCTTCCTATTTAATTCTAATGTTATATATGAGTAATATAATCAATAAGATCTACTATATGAACGGTTTAAATCATAAAATTATATAAAAAATTTATTTTAAAACATAACAAATCATATTATGTTTTGGGTACAACAGTAACCCTATTTTCTACGATATATCTATCAGGACTAGTGAAAAACTAAGTACCTCTTTAAATTTATTGTTATAAAATATTATATAGTATATATATAAACATATATTTACAAAAAATATATTTTACAATAAATGATTTAATATAACATAAATATTCATCTAGTATAATATTTTAATTAATTAGTGTAAATTAATTCTTAATCTTATTATTTATAATAATATAACTAATTTAGAAGTGATATAATTTTAATATTTAATATTTTTAGTTCTAATTTAACATTAATTAAAAGAAAGAAAGAAAAAGAATTGTTTATAATTAAATAGGAAAAGGTAAAAATTTGACCGAGAGAGAGAGAGAGAGAGAGAGAGGAGGAGGAGGAGGAGGAGGCACAGAGATAAAAAAATAGAGAAATAAGAGAGAGAGAGTGAGAGGTTGGGCAAGTTTCTGGGAACCAGGTTACTAGAATTACTTAAATAAATAAAGAGTTTATTTGGTACTTTTAATGGTGATTTAAAAGTTAAATATTTATTTAGTTTAAAGTGATTTTAACTTAAAAAATAATAAGACAATAACTTTAAAAAGCTAAGTAAAAAATTTATAAATATATATATTTTTTATTTTTATATTATTTTATATTTAGTATAGTTCTTGTTTCGTATATATCAATGAGTAGGTTTTAAAAATTTTATAATAAATAAAACTGCATAATAAAAGTTAAAATATTTTTAATAATTTATAAAAATATATATGTTAATAATTGAAACAAAAAACAAAAAGGCTAAAACCCAATAAACGAAAAAGCAAAAAATTGAAGTTGTCAAACAAGAAAAAAATGACTGTTTAGACTTTTAATAGGAACCAAACAAATCCATAATTAAGGTGCTCAAGTAATTAACTAGCCCTAGATGAATTACTACCTTAAACCCTAGCCGTTGATTTTTTTTATTTAAAAATATTTTTTTGAATGAAGCTAAAAAGTGTGAAAGTGGGTATGGTAACCAAAGCTAAGGTAGGGATCGACTAGATAAATGTTATTTAAGTTCTTATTAGTTAAATTTGTTTTGTTTTTTTTTTTTTGTTGGTTTGGGAAAAGTAAAGCAGTGTGGACGTTAATAAAGAAATATTAATTGGAGGAAAGTGGGGCCGACACATGGCACAAATGAGGTGTGAGGGCGGGAGGAATGGGGAGTGTGCTGTGACTAAAAAGTATAGTACTTTGCTTGCTTTAATTTGGATTAGTTTTTGAATGTATTTTTATGATTCATTCCGTTTATTATGTAGAACTCGTCGGGTTTGTTATTTATGTAGAATTTCAGGTTAATCCGATATCGGTAGCTAAGTGATTGAATAAGATCTCATAATATTATTTTATAAATAAATAAAAATTATAATTTTGAGAAAAAAATAATAAACATATGTTATTCAATTACTTAGCTACGTGTGTCGGATCAATCCAAATTTTAAAATAAATATTTCAATCAACGATTTCTATGTAATAAACGAATTAAATCATAACAATATGGTTGAAAACTAATCTCAAATTAGGGGCATCACGGTGCTGTGCTTTTTAGGCACAACACCTTCTCTATTTCCGTGTGAGGGCATGCATGGGTTGGCAGGAATGGGCTTAGTGGGCCGAAAAAGCCCTAGAAGTCGCAATCCCAATGCCCAAGGCCGGTGGGGGTCCAGTTGGGGGAGTGGGTTTTGTTATCCCCCCGGCGCAACTTGTCTCATCCAGTCCACGTGGGCGCACAATACCCATCTGACTCAGCATTCCTTCCAGGTAAGCAAAATCACATGTAAAAATAAATAAAAAAGAATTTTCTTTTTTACTATTTTTTTCGAGTCCAATTTTTTTTCTAACAATATTCACTTTATTATTAATGTAAATAGTAGAGTCTGTCATATATTTAAAATTTAAATGTTAAATTATTTGTATTATTGTTATTATATTAAGGGAGGGGGCCCAGTAGATGCTTCCTTTTAAAATGAAGAAGTGTAGACTTTTTTAATACCATAAATATCTCACTTGGTGTAGAATTTTATTTTGTCCAAAATCATCATTAAACTTCTCTTTTATTTCTTAATTTATAAATTACAAGTAGTCAAAGTTTGAAAATATAAATTAAAATTTTAATTATTTAAATTCTTAAATACACACTTGCACATGCATGCCGGTGCTAATAACTGCATTTTATTAAGTGGACAAATAAATTTATATTTTATTTTTCTTCTCAAATGGGTTTTCTTAGAAAAACTTATTCAATGTCTCAATCAACGAGGTCATATAATGTTATAAGCTTATTCAATTATATAGCAAAAAATACTGAATTCACGTGAAATAATGTTAGCTCACTTTTATTAGGTAAATAAAAAATAAGAATAACTCACTTAATATACATTATATATTTTTATTTATTAAAAATATCACATAAATAATGTGAAATTATCTTCTAAAAATGCCTAATAATTTGCTTTATGTGACTTCTTAGACCTTCACTTGATTCTCAGAACCCATTGACAGGTCCACGAAAATCACAGAAGAGGGTGACGTTTCATTCTCACTGTTCCCTATTTCTCTAGTTTTTCCAGGGAAAAAATAAATCCCCATTTCCCTTATTACGGCACAATTATTTGGTAGTATCATTGGGTTGTGTTGTGTATCTCAAATTTCTGATATTTTTACCTGAAAGAGCATCCAGATAGTACATGCAGTTAAGAAGATTACGAATGATCACTCGAGTGGCCTGCGGGTTTGTGTAGAAATACTAATAACAGTGTTTTACAGATTGATTAAAATCGATTGTTCTCTCGAGCAATTCGCGTAGGGCGGCATTTTATTTTTCGCAACTAGAGTCGTGGATAAATAACCTTGTTTTGTGTCATATAAATAAAAAATTATAACCAAAAATTGTAGAGAACGTTTTATACACCAAAGAGACTCAATTTAAAAACTACATAGAGTGTAGAGAAATATAGAGAGATTCAATTTAATACCACAAATATTGTGACATTAAGAATGAATCTTGTAATTTATATTTATGCATAGTAGATTAATTATTCTTTTATCCGTAAATATAGACAGTCGATCGAACCACGTATATATTCATGTTCATTGTGATTGTACTTGTTTCTTCTATTTACTTTATATGAATTGAAATTTGCGTCGAAATTTGCTACCCAATCAGTTGTTGATTTGAGGATTCATGTGCCTAAAATCTTGAACACATTATTTATATATAATATATATGACGTTTGTATCTGTTGGTCAATTAATATTGATTCGTTTTTATTTTTTATAGCTTAATTATCAACTAATTTAAAAGTTATTTTTATATTTTTAGTTTAAAAATTAAATTGAATTTAAAGTAAATTGTTAAAAAATTTTATTTTAAACTACGTTTTTTAAGTTAGTTGATTGGATAAAAAGTTAACTTCTTTGTTTACATTTTGTTCAAATTAATATATATATATATATATATATATAGGCATTATAGTTTTTTTTATTCTTTTGTCAAATGAATTATGTTAATTTTTTGAATAAATTACACTAACCCCTCTGAAATTTTTGATAAAAATAAAAAAAGTTTTTATAATTTTAAAATTTGCACTAGCACCCCCTCATATTTGATTTTAACATCAAATAGACCCCAACAGTTACATTTTTCGTTCAATTTAACAAAAATCACTGTTCCACTCCAAAATCGCCTTCAAAATTACCGTCTTCTCCAAAACCACCACCCCTACCCAAACCCATCGTCCCCTGCTCCCCCCGCTCAAACCACCA
>JAOTRH010198423.1:0-11338 GCA_034768845.1 Heliamphora exappendiculata | reverse complement strand
AAGACTCGAACCCTTAAACCTCCTATTGAGGTATGAGAGTTCTGGCCAACTGGACTAGCCTCGGTTGGTTCAAGTTTAGGAGTTGGTTACTGGGCACAAATACCCATGTTCAGGTAAGGAAGTTCTAAAAGTTCAGACTGTGAAAACTACTTTATCACACATTTTTTTAATCTTTTAGGAAGTAATGGTCTTTCTTTCCTCGTTTCAGATTTTTTGGACATAGGTTGTAGTGGTAGCCCATAAAGTAGTATTGGCCAGGTTATCTTATTTGGTTTCCGTACATGAATTTTAATTAGATTGATTTGGCTTTAGAAGTTGAAGTCCTTATGTTTTATTTGTGAAGTTATTGTCTTAAAATCTATATGCAATCATTTGACTTTTCTAATTTGATGGAGAATGGTTTACAGAATTTTCAAAGCTTTCGAATCTTCTCTGGGATCGTGCAGTGCAACCCTTGCCCTAGGTATGATGCCTAGGGGAACCTTGGATTGATTCCTAGTTCCTGCCTTTTTTCTTTTTTATCATCTTTCCTAGTATTTTGCACCTTATGACTCCAACCTAGCATTTTTCTCACTCTGTTGGATCCTAAGACTCTTTGCTTAGCTGAATTACTCACTCCATCAAAGACCAACCGTAGCCACCAACAACTACAGAAAAAAATCGAATTTCATCTTCCAAAATGTACTGTTCACAACATCTAAGAGTGCCTGGAACTCTCCCAGAATAGCTCCAGCCCTTTATCTTCCAAGTCTACTTAAAAGCCCGAATCTGACCCTATTGTTACACTCAATCCATCATAAGCACTCCATGTTTTTACTGACCTTTTAGCCACAGAAACTAAACAAAATAATCACAAAAGGATTTCCGAACATGCTGCCTCACACTAAATTTGTTCCACTTCGTGTTGGAGAGTTTCCCAGCACTAATCCCAGACCATTGTAGTTGACCCAAGTAGTTGAGACTAAGTGTTGTGTTTATTGTAGTTGGCTTTTCATGGAAAAGAGAGCATGTCGGATAACCCTTTTACAAAATCGAATATCAAGATTTAACCTACTTTGTTATTTTATTTCAACAGCTTTTCACATTCCCCTAGGATGACATGTTTCTTCTAGAAGCAGTTTACCATTAGTTGTACAAGTGGATGGATTATATTTGTAAGGAATCTGATCTTTTATAGAAGCAGTTTCATTTTCCAAAATGAAACTTTTGCTTTCAACTTGTACAAGTGGATGGATGTGAACTCGTATGGGTATGCATGGGCACAATTGCTGATTTACCATTAGTTTCCCAGAACTTTCTGTAGTTTATAGAATATGATGTGAATGTTACTGATGTTTCAGATTCTGAACTTTGGGAGATGCTTCCCAAAGGGACTCGTTCTCTGCTAGTACAACCAGTGCAACAAACTCCGAAAGGCAGTGTAAATCAGGTGGAGAAGGCTGAAGGGTTTGTGGTGTTGGCTTCTAGCATTGGTTATGCATATAGCGATAAAGACAGAGCTTGGATAGGAGCTGTTGCGAACAAATTTAGAGGTAAAAGGATTTATACTGATTTATAATGGATAAAGAATGATCAATATTGTGCTAAATCAATCCGTGATTATAGTGGAAAAGGTGCTCCAGTTTTTTCTAAGTTGGTATCCATGCAGGCTTGGTTGTGCGCACATATAATAATTATGAGCAGTGAGCATTTTGAGTCCCCTATATTATCCACTACGCATTAGTCTGACACATACATTTATCCGAAGATTTAAATTAACTGTGAATGCTGTGTTTGAGAAGAGAACTATATATTCAATAAACTGCAATGGATGCCCTATGACCTATTGTGCTCTTACTTTAGTATCCAATTTCCAAATTGAAGTCAGAAAAGAAGGAAGAAGCAAAAGTCATTGCACAAGGTCATGGGTATTGGATTTTCAAAACAACTGGTTTCATGGCAGACCGACTGCGATGAGAAATAGGTAACTCGATGCTAGTTATTTGGAGGACTAATCTGTCACCTTGGATTGATTGGCATTCAAACATCGAAAGTGGAGTTTAGTCACTTTAATTTACATTCCTTAAAGTGAAAGTTTGTAAAGGCTATAATCCAGCAATTCTTTAAATTTGATGATGTTTGGGAAATATTAATCTCTTTTAGTTTTCTAGCTGTTTAGAACATCATTTTTCCCTAAAAAATAAAACAAATTTATAAAAGATGCATAAAGGGAATGCTACCCATATATAAAATGGTCAACTACAAAAAGGCTGCCCTATCACAAAGAATTACAAACTATAAGAAAAGTTCAATAGAAGGATTACATTCATTCTTCTTACATTTGTACAAATGGCTAACTAGAAAGCTACTAAGTTGAAGAAGTGGACTCTCCAAGTCTTCAAAAAAGGGCAATTCTTCACCTGCCAAGAGCCACATCACCCACAAAGGGCTCATATGCCAAATGCTTCTCCAACGCTTCCCAACCTTTGCTCCTTGGCTCCTTGCCAGCAAAGCCAGAGCTCCAAAACATTCTGAGGAAGCAATGATGACACCATTAACCAAGCAAAGATTGACATCCAGAGTTCACAAGCCACCAAACAATGCAAAACAAAATGATCTAACTGACTGTCCACTCGTTTAGGACATGATATGATGCTCTTTAAATATGATGCGCCATCAGTCATGTAGAACTTTTTATATCAGTTTTGTTTTCTATTTTCCGTTTTCATGTCCCGGAAAACGCATAAAACTTGTTCGGCGAATTGTGTTTTTGAAAAGCTTTCTAAAAGTAACTTTTACTTTTAAACACCAAAAAGTTGTTCTCCAAATTTCAAAACAGTTTTTCACCAAAACAAAAGCGACATGAAAACAATTTGTGTTTTCAAGCTTTACATTTCAAAAAGCATGAAAAGCTAAAATAGAAGACAAAAACAATACTAGAATGGAGCCATTGATGGATGCTGTAAGAATTTAACAGTAGTTAAAAGAAATCATGGAATAACTTTTTTCATCTCTTTGTGACCTTTTAGTGAGTAGCAAGTATTGGATTAAAACCTCTTGATTAATCTTTATAGAGGGAAATAATATAGGGTTACTGTTTAACAGAATGAAGCCATCAATCACTTAATCTCTTTACTCCAAATGAATTTTGTTAAGGAGACCTCTTCTTCCTATAAACCCTATTAAAAGTAGGACCATTACAAACACTTTGCCTTTTGTCCTAATTTTTCCCCAAAGATTCTATCTTGTCCTTCCAAACAACAGAAACATCATGAAGTGTCTCCTGACACGCTGCTACCTCATAGTCATTGATATTTCTTTCAAAGCAAGTGTCCTGTTGTCTATTACGCTTCGTGGATTTCTACTGACAATATCGATGCTACTTATCATTAGCATAGATGAAGGGATGGGTTAGTAAAGACAAAGTAGTAGGCCATGCACAACAGTGAATTTTTATGTGATGACACAATTTCTTTCTTGAAAAGTCCTAGCGATACTTGATATAAAGAGATCAGTCTTAATGTACTATAAGAGGGATGGTGAATATTTGGATCACCTATTTCTTGCATTACTCGGTTCTATTTTTATGGCATCGGTTATTTGCAATGGCGAGTATCACTTGCGCGGCTCCTGATTATGCTTGCAAATGGTTGAGATTGAGTTCGGGGTTCTGGGTTTTAATAAGAAAATGAAGACTTTGTGCAATTGTGCTATTTTCACAATTTTTTGGATCATTTGATTTGAGCGGAACACAAGATTTTTTGAGGACTAGTTTCGTGCGTGTGCGCGCTGTTGACTCCTCTAGTTAATGGGCTATTTCATTTCGAAACCTTCTTAGTTCTAATTTCTATTTCGTCTATATGCCCATGGGATATATAAAATGGAAAGAAAGATTTTGTGAATATTAACTACTTATGAGAGAGTTCCTTTCGGGTCTTGATTTCTCCTCCTTTTAAAGGATACCATTGTTTTTGATATTGAGAGATTGGAGGGCATTGTGTGACCTATAGTGATTGTATTTTTGTTTTATTTCTTGTTTTGTTTATTGTTGGGGACATCTTGTCCCTTTATCTATTGTAACCTTTTCCTCTCTATTAATATATTTCGTTGTTCATAAAAAAGAAAGAAAAGTATATGCATCTTACCATTGATCACATTTTACCATGATCTATATTGTCACCTAAAGCCCTCCTTGAAATTGACCCCCAAGGCTGAATGTATCTAAGAAAAGTGAATGGGGTAGGTCTTTGTATCTCCTAGGCCCATCGCCTAGGTGCCATGTGCTCACTTGGCCGCTTGCCTTGCTTTGTCCTCTCGACTCCAGACTTGCACCCTGATGCTATATACTCTCCTTAAGCTGGGAGCAGGGGAATCATGACCCTGTGTAGGATCACCAATGAATTGTGGATTAGTGGTTAAAGTCTAGGGCACTGTGAAAGCTATTTGGATCATCCTTTGAGGTAGCCCCACTCTACTCAATCTTATTAGACACGAGAGAGAGACCTCAATAAAAAACACAAGGTTCACGTAGTCATGTGATTCCTCGAGAAATGCATCTATCCTACTCAATATGAATCCCGAGAGTGAGCTAGCCCTATGGCCCAACTCTGAGATCCTCTAATCAATATATCAGAGGCTCCTCTCTATCATGGCCCCTCCCTCTACTCTTAAGGGCACTTCGACTCTCCATCTTAGTGCCTCCCATGATTCTAGCCCATGGTTTGCCCGCATAACCATAGGCTGCACACATACTTCTGGTCAAGTCTGCAGCCAATATATTTAGTGCTTACAATTGTGTTTGATGGAAAACAGAGGATATTTGAATTTTGTAAATTTTAATTATTTTAAATTTTAATTTATTATTCTAAAATTTGTCATGTTTAGGACTTATTTTATGAAGATTTGTTTAGATAGAATTTGTTTGTTTTGATAAGATTTGTTTGGATAGGATTAGATTGGTTATTTTTATTTTCATCTTTATCTTTTGTTATCTTAATGGTCTATTTAAAGGCCTTAAGCTTGTATATTGATATTGGATCATTGCATGCTTGAATAAAGGTTTTTTTTTTTAGAATTGATGTGGATTCCAATTTAGCATTAGGTGCAGATTCTTAAGTTTCTTTAGGTGCAGATTCCTAAAGACTTGTTCGTAATCGTCTTGCACCAGTTCTTTTGAGAAGAAAATAAGAAAAAGAAAATGAGAGGGGTCAACTCGCTGGATCTATAAAATTTTGAAATATTTTTTTCCATGTTTCTTTAACTCGTGGAGAAAACAATTATTCTGAGAAGACTGAGAACTTCTTTCTAGAATCTTCTAGTAATAATGTGAAGGCTCTAGGATTTAACATTTCAACTTTTGCCTTCTGAGCCAGACCTTAGCCGAAGACTTTTGGGGCTAGACTCAGCTTTACGTAAGGATTTGTGCATCCATAAATTCAAAACCAACAACTGCATCTAACATGTATACTTAGACAACCTTTTCAATATTTTCACATCATTCGGAAACAGTTCTGTAAAGCTTAACATGATACTCAAATGTGTATTCTCATCTCTCAGCTTGCTTTCTCAATCCTCCACCGCCTTGTTTTCAACCAGTCACGTGGCTCCAGTTCTTTTGTCGCAGCCTCCATTTGTCATCCCTTAAACTTTGTTCATTTCGTGCAACATAATAGGCTGAAGCTGCTGGCGTAAGTTTCATGACATGCTCAACACAGGCTTTACCTTTAACAAGTGGGATGGTCCATTAGAACCCCTTTGCCACTCTGAACTGTCATGAACAATTAATTTTCTCTGAACTGTCATGAACAATTAATTTTCAGCTGGAATTAATTCGATGACATTGATAGCTTGTGAACTTTTTGGACTAGATGGTATATAAGTTTCTGGATTCGTGTGATTTGATTTTAATAGTTATAGCTATATCAACCTCTGGAGTAAAATGATATAGAAGTTTTTGTATTCGCATGATTCTTCTCTTTTTAATTCACTTTCTTAATTGGGCTTGTACTCATCTAACAAACCTCGGAAATTTAGGCTAGAGAGTAAAGATGAAAGGTTGAATATATCTAAAATAAAATGGGTCAATTCGAACAATTTTAGCACATTCTGGAGAGCTTAGAATGCCACCTTATTATTTTAAGTACAAAATAAGCTCAGGGTTTTGATTGAGCGGGACATGGTGCAGAATAAGCATTTAAGCATTTGGCTTAGCTTGATAAGTTACGGTGTTCAGTTAATTGGAGATTTAGACATTTAAGCATTTGGTACAGATAATCTTCTTCAGCATATTCCTGTGTTTGCTTCATTTTTTCATTTTATTATTCTTTTTATGAAATCAATGCAGGATAAGCATATAACTATTCTGAATTGCAGGTGAGATTCTACTTTTGGAACTATGTTTTTACTTCATCTGTTCTATGATTAGTCCTTCATCAATATACCGTCAGAAGTTTGAACGAAGTATTTGTGAAAATAATTTGTTACATATGTCAATTGCAAACTGTTCAAAAAATCCCGTGTCTTTGTTTTCTCACTTGACATTCCTCTCCAAGTTTTTGTGTGCAGGATAACATGTTGTCATGGACAGTTTACAAACTGAAACCAAATTTATGTTCTATTTTGAGGAGGCTGAGGAACACACAAGTTTCTACAAAAACTTCTCCAAGCCATACACCAGATTCTGCAGACAGAAAATGAAAGGACCGGGAATTATTGCTGTGAGTACTGAAACCAAAAGAGGGGGGAAACTAAAAGAAACAAAATTTCAGACATTCAACCACCTTAAGGCGCACAACTTTTCTGATAGCCAGAACTAGACCTGGAATGAGACATTGCACGTTTTTTATATCATGTTTGAGGGAATAAATCTGTGACCAATAGTTCCGAAGATTTTTCTGCCAGAGGGTGTCATTCTACTTGAATGCTACTCCGAATCAATGAATTATGACCAACAAGTGCACCTATCCTGGACCAGAAAAGTATAACTGTTGTACTGGATGGTAAACCTGGAAGAACCAAGCTGTGAACACGGACTCCATCTTCCCCCAGAACTTGACCCCTTGCCTTGCAGTGAAAAAAGTTGTAGGAGCCATGTCACAATGCTTGAATGAAAAGGATGCTCAAAATCCTGTATTTCTTTTAACTGAAAAAAGATTTCTTCATTAAGATTTGATTACTTAGTAAAGAGGCTAAATTTCTCCATGTTTAATGTTACTTTCGAGTTCTAATCTGACAAACAACAAATTATGTTGACTTCTCTTGTATGGATTGCCACATTTTTCTCATTATGATATGATACATGTAGACTCAATATGATTCAGTTTTGAGTTTCTTCTTACCGAAAGATCTGTTGAATGATCTTATCTATATTGTAGAGCTGACCGAGGTTTGACAGGTTGTTGGCAATTTGTATTGCATCCTGTGGTGGGAAATCCTGCCCACCAACAACTTCCGGTGCCATAAATACCCAGCATGCAAGGTATTGGCATTGCTTTCTTTAGATTGTCTAAATTACTTTTTGTCCATAGTAGCAGAAGAGCCTAATTACTCGAAGTTTTGTTTCTATATCTTTTCTTAACTGCATGAAAATATCTATGCTATGGTACATGTATATACAAGGAAAAAGCTAAATTCAAAAGCCCAAAATGCTAATTTGGATTAGATTGCTGATTAAAGATGAACATACCAATGGAATTTATGACTTGAACAGTGTTTAACTTACCCCTGCATTTGCTCTTGACTCAACAATCTCCACATTGTTGTAGTGGAATTGCAGCTTGTTGGAGGAGGGTAGAGTCAATGGACAAAGTTGGCGCAATCAGACAACCCTAGCAATGAATTCCAAACATAATGAATGAACGTAACAAATAAGTTCATTATGTTTTAGGAAATCCAAGAACCGAGAAGATGGGAAAAGGGGACAAATAAAAAGAACATGAAGCAAATGTGAAGTCTCACCCTGTGCTCACCATGCTGGCCTTCTCACAGAATGCCGATAATGCCGATACAGTTTCTAATTTAATGCGAGGCACATAAACCACACTTTTCATGCCAAATGCTGTTGCCTGTTAGAGAAAGAAAGTTAAAATGGAACCCAGTTTTTGGGTCTTACTGCTAGAAATATAGACCAATCTGTAGTTGAACTAACCTGTTTCACGTTATCATGGACTGTGGAAGGGTCAGTGAAATCCACGAAGACTGTAGTTTCTTTTGACTGCATTAAAGGTTTCATTGAGAACCCAGAAAGAGAGAAACACGAAAAGGGTGAAACTAAGTTCATTTGAAGTGAAATTTCAGTACACTACCTGAGATATAGAGCCTAATACCATTGTGAGATCATTCATTATGGGAATTTCAAGAGGATCTTACATGTTACACACCTTTTAGAAGCACACAAATTAAGAGGAATGAAACCCCCAAAACTTCATGTCATCATTGTCATGGGAGGAAACGATTCAGAACTGAGAATGAAAGAAAAGGAGTGAAAAAGAATCAGAAACCTTTCCGATATCTTGTCCAAGAAAGTTGGAATCCACAGCGCCAGCCACTCCATCCCTCTGGCTTCTGTTACTGCAATAACTGCTGCCCTGCCAATTTCCTTGGCTCTTAATTGATAACTACCTCTTCCCCACAAAAAGTGACACAGGCAGAGATCTTGGATTCTTAGTTCCTGTACATTAGTGCTACTACAATAAATGGTAAATGACACTGATACAAGAACATGGAATCATACCCTAATGTTGTTTTGAGATGGCTGGATCGAGCAAGAGATCGACAGCCTCGCTTTGACATTTTGATAACTTGTATGGTTTGTGATGTGTAGTTGGCTGGTCAAGGTTGCTGTGGCTGCTCCGATGAAGCTCAGCTCCTGTATCTCATGTGAAAGGGGTTTTGAGCACTCTGTTGATAAGTGTACTTTCTTACCATTGTTATCCTGGTCTCAAGATAAGGTTTCTTAGCCATTTGATAAGCCCTTCTCTGGTGGGATTCGAGAGACAATGGCATTGATGCTTCATTTCTGGACCTTTCCAATGAAAACAAATGCCAAGTTGGGGGTAGGGGGCAGCGGCATCTGGTCCAGCAATGTTTGTTGTTTTTGTTTCCATTTCATTTCGAGGCACATAAAGAACATGTTACACAGTTGTCTGCCATGTGTGTGTAAAAATATGCACACTAGAGCGCGTGCACGGACGATGCATGCGTTATAAAAACCCGAAATAATTTCGTAAAAATTCAAAGAATTTGTGAAAGAACTATTATCAGTTTTTAAAGACAAATATGACATACCTTGACTCTACTATACTTTTATGTTAATATTTACTTATTTAATGCATGCATGTGTGTACGGACACAAATGCCTGTCAAAATGTACTATTGTACTTTTTTTTTCTTTTCACGTGTCTCTTTTTCTATGATAATGGGCTAAGCGCTTTTACATGCACATAGATGTTCGATCGCATACCGAACATATGTGCATATAGTGGTAGTGTTTGAAAAAATTATTAGCAGTAACTTATAGATTGTAACTTGTAGTAGAAGTTATGAATGTTTTGTAAAGATTGTTGTTTGTAGCTGAAATAAAAAAAAGGTAATAATAAGTTGTAACAGAAGTTATAAGTGTTTGAAAAAAATTATAATTTATAATTAAAATTAGTAGTAAAAAATTAAAAATTATTACCGATATCATTTTCAAACACCTATACTTTTATGTTAATATTTACTTATTTAATGCATGCAGGTGTGTGCGGACACAAATGCCTGTCAAAATGTACTATTGTACTCTTTTTTTTTTCACGTGTTTTTTTTTCTATGATAATGGGCTAAGCGCTTTTACATGCACATAGATGTTCGATCGCATACCGAACATATGTGCATATAGTGGTAGTGTTTGGAAAAATTACTAGCAGTAACTTATAGATTGTAACTTATAGTAGAAGTTATGAGTGTTTTGTAAAGATTGTTGTTTGTAGCTGAAATAAAAAAAAAGATAATAATAAGTTGTAACAGAAGTTATAAGTGTTTGAAAAAAATTATAGTTTATAATTAAAATTAGTAGTAAAAAATTAAAAATTATTACCGATATTATTTTCAAACACCTATATTTTTCGGGAGGACTAGCACATTGCCCATGATCCCTATTGCTATAGATGAAGGCAGGCGGATTAAACGATTAATAGTGTTGTCTCTTGGCACACCCAATTTATATCATTCATATTTGCAGCAATAAGATTCATCATCATCTTCAATGGACTGGATCATTCTAATCATGGGAGTGTTGATGAAGAAAAGGGTTATTCTGGAATTATAAGAGTAACAGCTGGACCACTGATATATTGGTAAATGTGGACCCCTGCCATTCTGCATCTGCCTCAGTCCTATTGAAAGATCAACATCAAACTTTGATCCCACGCCAAGTGGCAGTAGAAAAATCGGCCATTATTTGTGCAGGACCACGGACATTTCAAAAACAGAATCCAAAAAAAAAAAAAATTATTGTAAAATTAGTAGGTTGGATTTCTAAAGACATGTTAATATTAATTTTTTTATGTCTATATTAAATTATTATTCATTAGCAGAACTACAAATATTGAAATCTTGAATACTGGTAATAGCTAAAAAGAGGGTTAATAAATAATACTTGGTATAGTTGACTTATCCCAGTCTTTTTTATTAGTATTCCTAATATGTTTTCAATAACCTTCTTTGTAGTTCATAACTTAATTAATAATAATAATAGAATATTTTGCTGGGTTTCTTTTTTTATATCATCAACCCAACTCAATATTGGTGATTTCTGACCCAAGACCCGAGTTGACCTGTTCAAGCCCACCCATATGGTACCCTGTTCTTTTTATTTTTTTGAAAATATAAAAAAGATCAAGAGATTTAAAAATATTGCAAATTCGACATAAAATTAATTAAATAGGTATAAAGTCAATCAAATAGGTATATCTGATGTAGCAAGATATTTCTTAAAAAAAAAAAAAAAAAAACTACCGTGCAGAGAGGAGAAAAACCCAC
Source organism: Heliamphora exappendiculata (assembly GCA_034768845.1). Taxonomy (NCBI): domain Eukaryota; kingdom Viridiplantae; phylum Streptophyta; class Magnoliopsida; order Ericales; family Sarraceniaceae; genus Heliamphora; species Heliamphora exappendiculata. The sequence goes on along the minus strand of JAOTRH010198423.1, from coordinate 340 downwards.
AGAGAAAAAAAATCAAACTTTTATGCATGTAGGAACCACTAATTAGGAGGAAGGATCCATAGCATTTCATTCTACATGGCATAGGAATTGAATAACCAGTTAGCTGTTGGGATTTCATTGTCATTCTGGTGGTTGAATTTTCATTTTCAGTTCAACTTTTAAGTAAAATTAGCCAGGGCAGAGACTTTCCATCGATTAACCTAACAATTAAACAAACAAATAATATATATATATATATATAGAGAGAGAGAGAGAGAGAGAGAGAGAGAGAGAGAGAGAGAGAGAGAGAGAGAGAGACAGAGAGAGAGAGATAGATAGATAGATAGGTAGCCTCTCTCAG
>JAOTRH010198412.1:0-11338 GCA_034768845.1 Heliamphora exappendiculata | reverse complement strand
CTCGACCCGAACTACTATCCTTTACCCCCCCCCCCCCCCCTCGAGCACTGGAATTAAGGCATTTTTCGAGAACCGGATAAACGAGCATTGCATCCTACGACTTGAGAACACGCCCAGATTGTCGCATTCAGGTACCCTCGTTGGAACCCCGACACTTCCCTCTCCATATTTTCTACCCCCGTGGAGAGGTTGGGTTAGAATTTGAATTATATTTGCATGCTTTTCTCTTTACATTTGTTATCACTAGGTTTTAGTTACCTTATTCACGTGCTTAATTGTTAATTTTGATTAGCATGCTTAATTCTGAAATTTTATTTAGTATTGAACTATTCATACTTTCGTTATGATTTTGATTGAAATAGTCTTAAGCTCTTCTGTGATTCAGTTTCATGTCATAGATATATCGCGCATTTACCCCTAACACATTGTTTCATAAAATTCATTAAAACCGTGCATATATTTCTTGCAGTCACAACAACCAATGTTGCGAGCGTGACCTTTTGGCACTAACACTACCAGAAAAAATACTTTTTGCCTCGAGTTTTGTTGCGTCGACTCATTTGCCAACGCAAAAAGTATTTTTCGCCTTGAGATCTTTTGCGTCGACTTATTGTCCGACGGAACACGTAATTTTTTTGAGACAACAACTGTAACCGACGCAAACAAGTGAAAAATTGACGCAAAAAAATATTTTTATTTGAGATGGAAAATGCGGCCGACGTAAATAAGTGAAAATAAATTATTTACAACGGTAAAAAGGAAGTGGCAAAAACTTTGGTTGCAAAAAAATATTTTTGTGTCGGCATATCTTCCGTCGCAACAACTCATAAATAAAACTACGATGTTTTGTTAATTTAAGACTTAAACCGACGTCGTTTTAAGTAGGCGGGAACTCCCCCAACCCTAGGCTCAAAAATCATAGCCTTTAATTTTCCTTCTCTTCCAGTCTAATACCCGCCCTACAAAGTCCAAAAAACCCTAGCCTTCTTCTCTTTCTCTTCCCTCTCCCTTCCACAACCTCACGCCAATGCCGCCGCCTTGCTCCGCCGGTGCCAGTGCCAGCGCCGCCTTCCTTCGCCGCCATTGAATCTCTGATTCTCGATTTGGGTAATTTTTCTTTCTAATTTATTTTTTATGTTTGGCGATTCCATGTTCTTTCTAATTTTCTTTCTTCTCAAATGATGGGATTCTTGAATTTAGCCTTTTTATCCTAAAAATGATTAATCTGTGTGGTTTTGTGGGCTTCTCTGCTTTCTTTTATTTTTGAAGTTTTGTTTCTGCTCTTTATTCCTCGTGTAGGCCAACTTGCTGACTTTGTAGCAAAGTTATTGGCATATAATGAACACTTTGTTTAATTGCTTTGCACAAACTTACCATCAGAGCTTGGCACTTTAGGCAGGTGTATTTTTGGCGCCGCATCTAGCTGCTCCTATTATGAAAGGCTGGACAAGAAAAAAGAAAAAAAAAGATCTAAAACTTGCCATCGAGAGCATTGTCAATTGCTAACAGTGCACATAGTGTGCCAGCCAAGAAAGTTTTCATGGAAAAGAAAGAACAACAAACTTTGCTTGCATGGATTGGATGGTAAACAAAATTCAATTTCCATGAAATCTTAAGAATGTATTTTTAGCACTTGATTTTTATCATTCATCGGTGTCAATTATTAATAAATGAGATCTAAACCTTAATTGGTTTATGGAGTTAGAACTTACATTAAGATAGAGATCTTAATTATTTGTGTTAGCTCAAGATTATTATTATTTGATATTATTATCCTCTTGGTATATATGTCTAGAGGGTGAGTTGGAGATTTAAAATAGGAATTTGGCTCATAATTTTTTTTCCTAGGGGTTTTTTTTACATAAAAATTGGCGTCTCACAATTTTTTTATTATTGTTTATTTATATTGCTAAGCAAGGACTTTCCCCTCACGTGGTACTTTAATTATTATTTAAATAGATCTCATTTAATCACAAACAAAAGAGAAAAATTTATTTATTTTATTATAGGTTTAATTATCATTCCCAAGAAATATACAATCTAATTCATCGGTACACACTGATGTAAGATCAAGACAAGCGTGTGCCATTGTCAATAGGGTTCATAGTGCATGACACGCATGTACAGTTTTTAATTTATTATAATAAAAAAATTAAATTAGAAACTTTTCAAAAAAAAAAACAGAAAAGAGGGGGAATGTAAAAAACCTTTTTTAAAAAAATTGATGTAGTTACTGTATTTAAAAATTGAATTAGTTTCGAAAAATGAGAGTTGAGGAATTGTATGATTTTCAAATTCTGCCCTCAAATTTAAATAGAATGAGTTGTAAATGAATGATTTGATGGGCATTTTGGGTTAAAAGAATCTACAAGTTTAAATTTAAAATATACTAAGTGAGTGTTCTTTCTTAATATAGTAATATAAATATATACACATGAATATAGAGATTTATTTCACCCATTAGTTGTTAATTTATTGGAACTGAATTTATGATAAAAGTTGATTTTTAAAAATAATGAAGTCAAAAGTATTAAAATACACAATCTAATTCATATGATAAAAGACATTTTTTTATTTTTTTATTTATAGTTAACTATAATCTCATAAACATTCTCACTCTACTTTTAGACTATACGATACGATTCGTTACTTGGAATCGAAAGTCACATTAAATCGTACGATTCTTGATTTGATTCATCTGAGTCACGATATGAATCATACGATTTTTGTAATGTATAAATAAAAATAACTTACGAAATGAAATGGACTGAATAGAACAAAATGAATCCGCTAAAGAAGATCCTTCTTTTTTCTTTTGTTTTTTTGGAAGAGGAGGAGAATCCGGACAAAATTGATAAAACACTATAGACTTTCAATACAAATGGTACACTTGTTTATTATGCGAATGAATTGTATACTCATATATGGTTGTAGATTATTATAAAATTCATATATGTGGCAATACAAAATTAAAAGTTTCTTGGATTTTTGTTAATATTTTTTGTTACTTTTCAGTATTGCTGAATCTTGAAAATGAATAATAGCTTAATTAGGATTAAAAAAATTCAATATCACTATAATAGCTTAATTTGTGAATGGAATAGGGCCACCTACCTGTTAGAGAAGAGTTTGAGGATAGGTTTCATGATGCATGCATAGAATTTTTTTATGAATGTGTAAGGTTGAATTAGACTAAGTAAATGTTGATGTGAATATGTCTAGAAAAACTTGAGGGAAGAAGATGGATAAGAGCTAGATTGATTTACCAACTCGCATGTCACTGGAATACGTGAATGGAATTGATCAATTCTTTATATTTTCATACAGTAATAGAGTTGAAGGTTCATCGATCAGTTGTCTATGTAGGTTCTATTGTAACCAGTACAATCTGTCACGTAACATTGTGCGGGAGCATCTTATTTCCAATGGATTTTTAAAGAAGTACAAAAATTGGATCTATCACGGAGAATGTTATGTTCCTTTACATGGTAATGAAGAAAACCAAATATTTGTAGATTCAGACATTGGGGATGATATGGTTCAATTGGTACACGAGGCTATAGGAATTTCACACGTGGGTACAAGTGTTGAGAATGATGAACCAAGTGCAAGTAATCCACGAGAAGGGGAAAACGAAAAAACTACGAAGCATTTTGAACTTTTAGAAGACGCGTAGAGTGAATTGTATCCGGGCTGTATGAAATTCACCTCATTATTGTTTATGGTTCGACTTTTGCATATGAAGATGCTCAATCAGTGGACAGACAAGTCCATTAACATGCTACTTCAGCTATTGAACGAGGCTTTCCTTGAGGGAGTGAAATTACCAAAGTCATACTATGAAGCCCAAAAGATCACTCAAGATTTGGGCTTCACGTATGAGACGTGGGATGCTTGTCCCAATAGTTGTATGTTATTCAGGAATGAGGATGTAAGACTTGATAAATGCATCATATGCAATAAATCTATATGGAAACATGAGAATGATATATCGAATAATGGCAAAGTTGGTGGAAAATAGGTAGCTGCGAAACAAATGAGGTATTTTCCTTTGAAGCCAAGGTTGCAGAAACTTTTTATGTCATTCAAAATGGAAAAGCTAATGAGGTGGCATGAAGAGGAACGAACTGATAATGGTGTGTTAAGGCATCTTGCTGACTCTTGTGCATGGAAATATTTTAGCTGTAGGCGCACAGACTTTGCTAATGATAGATGTAATGTACGACTTGGGTTAGCAACTAATGGATTCAACCCATTTAGGTCAATAAATATAATTCAAAGAACTTGGCATGTCGTGTTGATTCCAGACAACTTACCACCATGGATGTGCATGAAACAACCATTTTTTATTCTCTCCATACTTATTGATGGGCCGAAAGGACTTAGTGACAGAATAGATGTGTATTTGCAACCATTGATTGAAGTGTTGAAGGAATTTTAGAGTGAAGGTATACCCACATTTGACGCATCGAGTAATCACATGTTTCAACTGCATGCAGCTTTATTATGGACCATTAGTGATTGTCCCGCGTATGACAACTTGTCAGGATGGAGTACAAAAGGTGAATATGCTTGTCCTTATTGCAATATGCAAACTCAATCTTGTTGGTTAAAGCATGGTAAAAAATTTACCTATATGAGTCATCGTCAGTTCTTACCTGCTGGCCATAAATTCCGTAAAGATAAAGACTCATTTGATGGCAATCGTAAATGGAGACTAAAACCTAAAATCTTATCTGGATCAGAGTTGCTTCGTAACTTGGAATCAGAAGGTATCTTGACTGAGTACAAAAAGAATGATCTTAAGAAGAGGAAGGAAAAAAGGGGAGTTGATGGCAAAAGAAGCCATAATTGGAAAAAAAGAGAGTATATTCTATGAGCTGCCATATTGGGAATACACTTTAATAAGGCACAATCTTGATGTGATGCGCATAGAAAAAAATGTGTGATAATATTTTATAGACGATACTAGGAGTTGTGGAAAAATTTAAAAATAATTTGAATGCTCATCGTGATCTGCAAGAAATGAAGATTAGAACACCATTACACTTACAGTTTAGAGGGTCTAATAAAGCTTATTTACCCCTGCACAATTCACAATGGACAAGGATGAAAAAGATTTGTTCCTCAAAGTGCTTCACAAAGTTAGAGTTCCAGATGGTTATGCATCAAATAGCTCAAGGCATGTGCGCTTAGAAGATAGAAGTATTTGGGGTCTTAAGAGCCACGACAATCATATTTTGATGCAACAACTGCTTTCTCTAGTTATAAAAAAAAATCTTTGTCTAAAATTGTGATTGAGCCCCTAATTGAATTGTGCAATTTTTTTAGACAATTGTGCTCAAAAGTGAATTGCGCAACGGACTTAGAGTATATTTGAGACCGTATTACAGTAACAATTTGTCATCTGGAGAAAATATTTTCATAGTCCTTCGATATAATGGAGCACTTACTCATACAATTAGCTAATGAAGCATTGATTGCCGGTGCAGTGTAGTTTCGATGGATGTATCCGATTGAGAGGTTTCTTTTTACCTTGAAACAATATGTGCGTAATAGAGCCCATCTAGAAGGTTCAAATGCAAAAGGTTACTTGATAGAAGAATGAATAAATTTTTTTGCACAATATCTCCATGACGTGGAAACTAAATCCAATCGATTTAGGAGGAACTGTGATGGTGGTGACAATAGAGACAGCTTTGTAAGTGAATGCATAACTTTTTATCGAAATGATAACCAAATGATTCAGACTCATCGAAATGTCTTGTTCAACACAAGCTCAGTTGCACCTTTCATATGGTAAGTCATATCATGTAATCAATCAAATACATATTTAGAATGATATGTTTATGTTATTTACACATTTTTTAACCCACATAGCAAGCACCTCAAAGTCATAAAGAGAAGAATGCCTCGTGCAGACGATCATCAGATCCAGTATGAGCATTTCGAAACATTTCACACCTGGTTCAAGGAACAAGTATGTATGTAAGCATTTCACTTCTTTAAACATACATAGATTTATCTTTTGAATTTGTTTACTTGTTTTATATATAGGTATAAACTTTACAAAGGATGAATAATGTCACGTTTGCTGAAGAAATCAACTGATTAGCAGATGGCCCTCATAATTTGGCAAGGAGGTCTAATAGCTATATAATCAATGGATTTCGTTTTCGTGTGAAGGAGATGGATGATGGAAAAATAACTCAAAATAGTGGTGTAGCTTTAAAGGCATATACCAAGAGTTATGTTAGTCGAAAGGATAACAGTCCTCGTGTGGATGCAGTCTACTACTATGGACGGTTGATTGATATTGTTGAAATTCGATACACTACTAATATCAAATTTGTGATGTTTAAGTGTAATTAAATTGATAATAGTCGCGAAAAGAAAGAAGATGCCTTCAAATTCACGTTGATTAACTTTAATCACTTGTTATACCGAGATGACTGTTCCACTAATGAACCTTTCATACTAGCATCGCAAGCAGAGCAGGTTTGGTATGTTCTAAACCCTTTGGAAGAAGACTGGCAAGTTGTTGTGAAGATGTCTCAGAGAGGTCTATTTTATATGCATTCTGATGATGACCCTCAAGCTGAGCCCTATATGACCCAACAGATGGAAGAAAATATGGTGGTTCGTGATGAAGAGATTTGCTGGGTTAGAGAAGGATCATAAGGGGCAACAATTGATCTTAAAATAGAATAGTGTTGAAGTTATGTTGTTACTTTATATGGCAATACAGTTAATGAGATGTTACATTTTTATAGCATGTCATAGTTCGGAGTTAGGATGACAGTTTTCTTCTGTGAGGGTAAACTTTTTTAGTTTTCTTTGCTTTTGTTCTATTTTTATGGATGCATAAAATCAGTTCAGGAGAATTATTCCACTTAATGACGTGTTAATTTGTACTCTTGGGTTTGTGAACTCATGTATAATGTTAATGAATGTGAAATGTGAATGCATGTTAGATTAGAAAATTGGGTAATATTGGAAAACTAATTCAAAAAGGTCATATGTGCATACATTAGTTGCATTTCATCTTGTGTTGCTATTTATCACCGATTCATGATATTCATTGCTAATGACACATTTTTTCATAGGTTCATTTGCTTTTCGACAAGACTCAATTAGTAAGTCCTTTTGCTTGTCTCTGGGAGTTATAAGTTGGGTAAATGCCAATATTTCTATTGCTACTTATCATTTTCATATCTTATATTAAATTTTTCATATTACAGGTTATCATGCCTAAGAGAAAAGCGAGTCTCTCCCCTCGCACTATGTCAGAGGCATTACATAAACGAACCTCTCAACCTAGTGACATTGGCACATCCCCGTCGCATCTTCCATCTTAGCAACCATCACAGCCAGCGTTGCATATACTAGTGTTAGAAGCATCACAATCACGATTGGCATCACGATCATGATTGCCAGCACAATCAACATCATCATCTATTCCGTCACAACCTTAATCACATACTTCACCCTCAGAACCAGTTTCAGACTCACGCGAGTCAGGTAAGTATGCAAATGTTGTAATGTTAATTAGAGTATATTTATTATGTTATATCTATCATTGTCTTTTCATTGCCTAGGTCCATTGACATCTAGCTCAGTTAAAAGCAAGCGTGGTCAAGGCGCTGCTAAGGAAATGCAAGACTGGGGAACTAGCACAAAAAAAATGGTCAAATTTGATGACAAATTTCATCCGATAGGAACTCGAGGAGCCTCATTAATGGGACAGCTTGGGCAAATGGTGTGCAATGGGAATAGATTACCTCTCACGTATGTTAGTTGAAAAAGTGTTCCATAAGATATTACATAAGAAATTTGGAAAGAGGTTAAGGTATAAATAATATATTTTATTCATTTTACTCATAATTTATGTTAGTTGCTAATTTTTTCAACTACGCTTTGTAGGATAATTTATCATTTTGTCTAGATGAGTTCAAGTCAGTTTGTATAAAGACTTACCAAAAGTTGTGGACAGATCACAAGAATAAGACAAAAAAAAATACTAGAAGTCTTACAACACAAATCCGGATATAGCCTCAAAAGTGTTTGAAAATATAGTGGCAGACCAATGGAAATAGCTTGTTGAGTATTGGGCAAGTGATGATGCACAAGTATTATTTGTACATGTGAAATCAAATTTGTGGTAGCAAAATTATGCAAGTTAAATTGATGTTACAGGTGATAGCCCTTCAAAATTCAAAGAATCGGGAGTTTCGTGGACTTACACATAAGACTTGACGTACACACTTCTCCCAGGTTCAACAATAGGTATTGATGTCCACATATGACTCTAAATGGATTTTATATTTAAATATCATATTTTTCTTTTAAAAAAATTTTTGTTACAATTTCATATGAAACTTATGGGAGAGAGAATTGACAAAATGAGTGTCTACCTTTAGACACGAAACCAAGATGATTATGATGTGAAAGAAATCATAATATGGTCTTTAGTGTCTACTTGATAGTTACTTATTTCTGTTTTATTGTATATTAATGGTTTTAAAATATAGAAACAATATAATGATCTACTCTCCGAGGTTCCAGAAGACTTACAGACAACTGAGGTTCAAGATCGCATATTTCATAAAGTGTTAGGAAAGGATGGACATGGGTATTGTAGGACTCATGGCAGTGCATCCGAGCATGGTATACCAGTCGGTTAGTGGTCCATCCCAATCCATTAAAAATTGCTCTTCAACGGTTAAAGAGAATACTCAACAGGTGAGAGAGGCCATGAGAGAGGAATTCAACACATAAATCGAGCAACTGAAGGCTCAATTTGATTTATTGGTGTCCCAGGGTACAGATAGCTCTAGACAAGTGGAGTTAAAAAAAATTATATTTATTGTTTATGCATTCTTTTACATACACTCATGCATACAAGATGACATCTACCATATTGTAGGTTACGGATGCATCTAGTGGACATCGAATATTTAGAGAGTCTGTGGGAGATAACATCTTCAATAGTGAGCAGTTGGATTCTCCACTTTTGCCACCTTCTCCACGACTTAATGAGCAATAGGTATTTTTTATATATATGCAACTTAAATATACACAATCACACACACGATTAAGGTTAAGGATGATCCTACTGAAAACCCTTAGTGGCATTAGGAGGTTGAGGGTGAGCCTATTGAAAACCCGGATATGTTATATTTTTGTATGGTTTGATAGTAGATGTTATGGGTGAACCGGTTAAAAATCCAATTATATTGGCTTTTCCTTTAAATATTATCTTCTCTTTCAAATATTCATCTTCTAAATCACCCAATTCAAAATATTGATCATGTGCATCCATTAGCAGGTAGAAGAACAATATACACCATTTGAAAGTGAGTTTGCATTGATTAGTATACACAATTGGCACCTATTAATAGATAATGAAAACACCATTTGAAAAAATATTATATTTTTGTATCAAAATAGAATCATCATTCTCTACTAATTAATTTTTCTTGTGTGATCTTTTAAAATTATTATAGAAGTGTTAGTACTAAAAATTTTAAAAAGAATTGAATACATTGGGATAATATTTCTCTAAATGTTGTATTATTAAATGTTTTAGGTGAAGGCACTCTAAAATAAATATAAATACATGAAAACTTTAATTGTTACTATTGTCAATATTTTTTATAATAGTTCATTTTATATTATTCACATTTCATGCACATATAACGAAATTTTGAAAAAATTATATTTATACTTGTAGGTAGGGGTACAAGTTGACTTGCTTAATCTTGATATTCCAAAACATGATTTGGCCGAGGGACTTTTGATTACTAAGGATCCATTGTATGAATTAGACGGAGTACCATTGAGTCCAAGTTATTGTCAAGTATTTATTCAAAAGCAAAGAAACCTAATGCCCGTATGGAAAGGCATCGCAAAGGGATTAACACTCTTGAAGAAGCTGTTGGCCAACATGTTACCTGGCAATATTGTGATGTGTGTTGCAACTTAATTTTATTAGTTCATATATATATACGTGTATTATATTATATAAATACTTATTATATTTCAAAATAATTTTAATTAATTTTCAGGTATTAGAGAAGGAGAAATATTAAGTGATGGTGGAGCAAAGCAATTAGCGATTGAGAAAGATATATTTGGGATTCTACTTGTTGAAACAAGATTTATTTTAAGTTGTACTTGTTGAAACTTAAGTATTGGTTTGAGACTTATTTGGTGCACTTTTTAATATATTTTGATTTGTATTTGACAAATGTATACTTTTAAATATTTTGATATGCGATTGAATAAATATGAATATTGTTAGAAAGATACAACATTTGATATATTGTTATAGATAAATGAATGAATGTTTGGATGTGAATGGATGGATAAATTTTTATTTTTATTTTTTGCTTTGAAATTGTTACCGTCGCTAAAACCAATAGTATTTGCAACAGACAGGTACTATGAACACATGTTACGTCAGTATTTAGCCGTCGCAAAAGGAACACATTTGCGACGGCAAAAGACCGTAGCTAAAAAATCTGGAGTTTTATATTTTTTGCGTCGGGAGTTATACCGTCGCAAAATGTTTTTTGTGACGGAAATTATGCGGTGGCAAATAAGTATATATTTACAATAGTATTTGTGACGGCACTGAGCAGTCGCAAAAACACGTTTGTAAATAGTTTTTGCGTCGGCCATTTCCGTCGCGAAAGGAATACAAGCCGTCGCTACCATTTGCGACGGTAAAAACATGATTTTTAATAAGTATGTGTTGCAAATAGGGCCGTCGCTAAAAGCATAAAGTGCCGTCGTAAATTTTTGCGACGGCTAGTACCGTCGCAAAAACCCTTTTGCGAACCGGACAATTGCCTCCCCCATTTTCCGTCGCAATGCCGACGCAAAAAATCTTTTGCGACGGCAAGAGTATTATTTGCGATGACAATAAGCCGACGCAAAAACCCCCTTTTCTTCTTTACTCTCTCTTTTAATCTAATCCGATGACTAACTCATGGACTTAACTTAATCACTTACATATCCCGAGACAAACATAATCCTAATACATGTTTATATATATATATGAGACTCATATTAAATGGTCGGTTACAAGGCTCAGCTTAAATGATTTTTAAAGCACCAATTATACACAATTAACTCTCTTAATAACTTGAATTAATATTATTATTAAATAAATACTATTGTTATTATAGATATATATTATAACTATTATTTTTAAATGGGTATAATGAAAGAATCAAAATTTTCATATTTAATTTAGAACGGTCATAACCGAAAATTAAATATCGCCACTATTATAACAACTATTTATTTAATTAGTCATATACATATATATTTA
>JAOTRH010198401.1:0-11338 GCA_034768845.1 Heliamphora exappendiculata | reverse complement strand
TATATAAAGAGATATAAATGTGTATTTCTTTACACGCATTCGTGAATTACCAATAACATTACAAATTTCATAATATTAAATGCATTACTTAAAATTATAAATTACAGACATCTTTCCTTCTTCATTTCTTTAATCTCTAACCAAACTTCATGTCGCATTTTTGCCTTCCTCTTTAAATCTGTAAAATGTTTGATGCAACCAACGTGAGCCAAAACTTGTAGGATAAAAACTAAACAAAGTGCAATGCATGATTTGTGAGGTGTGGATGAGCAGGATATTATGCAACAATAATCGATTATTTTCCTTTCTCATTTCATAATTTCTTAAATTATCTAATTCTTCTTCTTAATTCGTCTTGTGTTCGTTCCCACCTATCATTATCATTAAACTTGCTACTCTTTTTACTTGATTACCCAACACGTATATCTCTCATTTTCTTTTTCCTTTCCTTTCTTTTTTATTAAATACATTTTCTCTTTATCTTCCTTAAGTTCTTGATTTCCCTTTTTATTTTCTCTTTGATCAGTTACCGAATAACATCTTTTTCCACTATATTCATTATCGAACTATTAACTTCCTCTTCAACTCATTAGTTCTTTATCCACATTTTCAGTTTCTTTGGTTCATTATTCAACAAATAGATTTACATTCTTTTTATAAAAACTGTTCATTCCTCTGTCTATCTCCTCATTCTTATTAGGCTCATTATTAATTCTAATTCAATGGTTGACATTCTTTTATTTTTCTTCTTTTCTTCTCTTGACATAAATTATAATTTTTCTTTGTCCTTCTTTAGTTCTCAATTTCGTTCTCATTTTCTTTTTAATAAGTCATCAAATACCAACGCACGCTTGTCTATCCGACGTAGGGTGCAACTTATAGAAACCCCTCCCTATTCCCCCAATAGGTTGTGTTAAGTTATTGGGTAATAGATAGCTCTATAACTCACAACTACAATCATCAGATACCAATGTCGGGTGCAGCTTATAGAAACCCCTCTCTATTCCCCCAATAGGCTACGCGAAGCTATTGGGTAATAGATAACTCTATAACTTACCACGATAATCATATGACATCCACGTCTGGTGCAACTTATAGAAACTCCTTCCTATTCTCCCAATAGGCTACGCGAAGCCATTGGGTAATAGATAGCTCTATAACTCACCACAACAATACCTGTTTTACGGACCTCAACCGAGGGAACACGGTACCCAAATCTGTTTTGCGAAGGCTAACCCGAGGGAACATGGTACCCAGCTTGCGAAAGTTTTCGATCTTTCATCGCGGAGCTAGTCAAGCCCAACTTATCACATCCATATCAATCATCCTCAGTTCAACATCAGATTAATTATCATTTTTCATTAATAACCAGGAGTCCACCTCCCCAATTCAATTTGAAATCAAGTTTTATGTATCACCATTAATCACAACTCTCACGCATATCCACATAACCATTCACACATCAATTTCTCATTTGATTTTCATATTTAATTTAACATGTAAAATCTCAAATATAAATCCACCGTAGTCTTCTTTCTATCAATTAATTTCAAATCAATTTATTTTAGTCATTTATTTAATCACCAACTCTTAGTTTCTTCAATCGCAAAATTTAAACTAATGTTCACGAATTCCATTTTCAACAATTTACACAATTACGTTGTCACTTTCTCTTAACTTTCCAAGTATTGTCAATTGGATTTAATCTGGCATTTATATTACGAACTACCAAATCATAAGGTTCAAATTACACTTTTAGTAATATGATTATTTCTAAAATATCCACAAGATCATAATTTAGAGCCAAACTCCATATTCAAACTTTAAAGAAAATCTGGTGTTTCTAAGATTCAATCATTAATTCATCATCACTTTCATGAGATTCAACATAATAATTTTCCATTTAACGTTCAAACCAACAATCCAATAAAGATAATCCAAGAATTTGCTACATTAGCACAATTGTCCCAAATTCCTTAATTCGATTATCAATTCAATTGATGTATTACACGTCAACACATTATGTGATTCAAACAACTCTTTATTATTCCAATTTGACCATATTTCTCAATCTTAGTGTCATTTTAACTTCTTACAATTCTCAATACACAAATTCATTAGGGATTCATTCATTCTTTGATCTTCTTTGCTGAACAAATTCTCAAATTAAAATTTAAACATTTTATCATTGATTCATCTTCAAATCCTTCCATATTTACCCATTCCACTTATAAGATTATTATTAGCCCAATCTCACAATCTTATTTAAAATTCATGTTACATATCCTAACCTTTAATTTCTTTAAAATAATTCGACACACGATTCACCGTAGTCTCTTTCATCAATTATCTTCAATTCATAACTCCAATTATCACTTCTAATTTCTTATCTCTATTTTAGACTTTTATTTTTCCCAATCTCTCATTGAAATCCAAATCTCCTTTGCACAAGTTAATTATTCTAGAAGTTAATTAAAAATTTCATTTCTCAATTAATAAACCTATGGTTCATGGAATTCATAGGAACTTAACACAATCATTCCTTTGGGTGGGATTTAAACTAGTGATTTCCACATCCAAAGCAATTAAATCACCTTCTTTAATTTGTTCACACAACTCTGAAATTCATCTTAGTAGGAAGTTCATATGAGACTTATCCCAATAAACCCATAAATTTGATTATATTCTCAATTTACAGTTTTAATTCCCATGGTTAATATGTGTTCAATCGTATTCAACCCGAATCAATACAAAGCACAAAGGTTAGTCTAATCCTACCTCTTGAAGCTAAGCGTTTCAGAACTTCACCCATGATTGCAAGCCCCAGATTCAATTAGTTTGGGTCGAGACTTCATAAAGATTTGACATGTCGATTAGTCCATGGTTCTTTTCTGATGGCCTCCCAATTTGATATTAACCTCACAAATTTTTTATGAATGAATTAGTGTCTTATAGATTCAATTTACAAATCAACAACCGAAAGAAAGAAATGGAAAAGCCTGGAACGGCACTAATCAGACAGGTTTGCCGCGGTTCTCAACTCAGCACCGACAAGGGTTAGGGATCTGTTTGATGTTTCCAATTGATCTTATCGTCTTTGAAAGCCTCCCATCTCAGCCCAGCAACATCGAACAGGGGTTTAGAATTTGAAGCGTACTCTATGAAGCTAAGATCGGAGGAACGATCGGCGAGACACGATGTGAGACCCGGACCCGTTTTCTTTTGAGATATTTATATATGTTGACGTGTTCCTTTCCATATATGTATCTCTTGGTGTATGGTTTATATTTCTAGTTGTAGAACATTATGTTTTGTATAGGTGTTATACATGTTATGCATGCGGGGGGTTTAGCTTGGTTGCTTCTTTTTAGTTTCTCTCCCAGCGACGACCGCTCGAGCAGTGGTGAGCGCGCTCGAGCGGGCTGGTGGTAGAGTGGTGGTCCGAAAGATGACCGCTCGAGCGGTTCTTGGGCGTTCAAGCGGTGGTGTGGCAGGGCCTATGTCGGTAAGGGGTCTGCTCGAGCAGTAGGGAGCACCCTCGAGCGGTGGGTCCTGGGCGCGAATTTTTATAAAGAGAACAAATATCTTTTTGGAGACTCAAAATATCTTTTTCAAGAAAATCTCTTACTCTCCACCTTTTCTCAACCTTTTCTCTAGCTTTTGGGAGGGCCCGAGCTTAGTTTTTTGCGGTCATATAGTAGAGCCCTACTGTCGGTGACGTGGGCTTCGTATCCATCCGGACAGATTCTCGTTCCGACGAGGTTAGATTTTGAGGCGTCGAGCTTTTAGCTCTTTGAGGTAGAATTCTAGACCCTACTGCTGTTAAAAGGTATTGTGTGTAATTATACTTGCTTTCACCAGGTAAAGATGCATTAAATGCGATTTTCATGTTTTAAACCTTTGTTTTGGTTAAAAAGTGGATTTTATGCCTTTTCTTTGTTTTATACATGATCCGGATGTGTTGAGATCCGTGGTTTGAAAATGGGGTGTTTTTATGAAAAACATGTTTGTGGAGGTTTGGAGCTAACTTTTGGGGTTGAGTCTCAGTTTTGTTGAAATCTGTTGTTACATGCTTATAAATCTCCATGTGAATGGATTTGATCTCTTTTATACATGCAATGTAAAACTATTTTACAGGTTTTCGTAGTTGAGCTATAGTTGGGTTTTTAAATGCTTTGCATAGATGTACCGTGACAGTGGGTATGTGGATGTGGGCTTACATTGCTCCTCGGTGAAAGTCCAGAAATGTACGCAGCGTAGGTGCTCTGTACCTTCGGGTTAATTCCCGTAAATTGAGTCGGGTGCCTTTGTGAATGGCGATATGTGGGTGCTTTGGACCCTCGGATTTTGGTCCCATAAATTAAGTAGTAGGTGCTTTGGACCTTCGAGCTAGTCCCGTAAATTGAGTCGGTTGCCTCCGTTAATGGCGTCGTTGTCGTAACTCCGTATAGAAGTTGTCATTACCGAGTAGGCCTTGATTGGTGACTAGGGTAATGGGCAGGAGTCTATAATTGTTATCTTTGTTAGTGTGGTAGAGTCGGTACATAGGACTACATTTTATCTTTTTCTCCTCGGCTGTGTGTCCCGAGTGGAGAACGGTGTGTTTTACTGCTTTTCATTAACTGTGACATGATATCTGTTAGGATGATATGCATAGTTTTAAGGATAAAAATGATGGTTTTCAGATGGAAAACTTATGATTTTGAGAGAAAATCTTTTTGGCTTTCGTGGTCGAGTTACCTCCCACCATATGATTGCATAGCCTGCTTTACAGCTTTACTGTTTATTTTCTATTGGGCTTCGGCTCACGGTGTGGGATTTTCTTGAAAATCATTTTCAGGTGAGCAGGTGGAGTTGACCTAGATTCTTGTGGTGGCAGAAGACTAGTTGTAGTTTTCGATTTTGACATGTACTTTTACATGTAGTTCCTGTTTCAGAAGGCTGATTTTGTACGCCTTGAGGCAATATATTTATTCATGTATAAGAATGCAAGTTTCCTATTTATGAGAGTTGAACTATGGAGATTTTTATCCAAATGATGTATATTTTTGAGTTGATGGTTTTCCTACTGCAAAATTTATTTTTTGAAACGATGTTTGGGTGGGTTTTTGCGTGACCCTAGTGTTTGGGGCGTGACACACAAGGCGCGAGGGCAAAATCTAACGGCACTGTAGCGCCGACAAGGTCCAGCAGCGGCGCGATCAAGCGGCGTTGGTGAGGGTAAGATTTAGCAGAAAGGGCTTCGTTCGACATGAGAAATTTTTGTTCACAGGCATTAATAAGAGTCACACAGTGCCGAGAGAGAGATTTGTTCACCACCTAAGTCAAACAGTGCCACAAATTGTTCATCGCCGTCATTCACCTTCCCTCACATCTAGCTCACAAACACCAATCTATGCAACCATCAGTAAGAGAAGTGAGAGGAAGGAAGAATAGAATGAAGAAGAAAACCGAATGAAGAGGATGACTAAGGTCTCAGGAAAGGGGAATCTCTAGGTCTCTCTCTTATTGTGTTTTGCTCCCCCCTCTCTCTCTCGATCTCTTGATCTCCTTCTCTATCTGTCGATCTCGATCTCTCTCTCTCTCTCTCTCGATCTCTTCCAAAGCATCTCAGCTTCGACTGAGATGCTATCAGTATTATTATTATTATTTTTTATTATAAGAATCCCATACTTATGCCTTATTTGTTCCAATAATTTATAGTACTAGTATTCCCAACCATTCATTAATACTTAGACCCAATTTTTATTTAAATGACCTTACTTGATTTAAATCGTAATAAATTGTTCTGATAATTTATTTATGTCGATTTACTTAACCCAAATAAAATAAACGTACTAAATCACGATTCGAGACTAGAATTTGGAGAAAACCTAAGAAACCTTCTAGACTTGGGACCTAGACACCTTATGGACTAGGATTTGGAGAAAACCTAAAACACCTATTGGACTTAGAACCTAGACACCTTATGGACTAGAGTTTGAAGAAAACCTAAGACACCTTCTGAACTTAGGACCTAGACACCTTACGGACTAGGGTTTGGAGAAAACCTAAGACACCTACTAGAGTTAGGGCCTAGACAACTTATTGGTTACGATTTAGAGAAAACCTAAGATACCTTCTGGACTTAGGACTAGACACTTTATGGACTAGGGCTTAAAGAAAACTTAAGATAACTTTCGAACTTAGGACGTAGACGCATTACGGACAAAGGGTTTGGGAAAAATCTAAGATACTTTCTAAACTTAAGACCTATACTCTTTATGGACTAGGGTTTGGAGAAAACCTAACACCCTAATATACCTTTCGGACTTAGGACCTAGACGTCTTATAGACTATGGTTTGGAGAAAACCTAAGACACCTTTCGGACTTAGGACCTAGACACCATATGGACTAGGGTTTGGAGAAAATCTTAGACACCTTCTAGACTTAAGACCTAGACACCTTACGGACTAGGATTTTTAGAAAACCTAAGATACCATCTAAACTTTGGACCTAAACGCCTTATGGACTAGAGTTTAGAGAAAACCTAAAATACTTTCTAGACTTAGGACCTAGACACATTATGGACTAGGGTTTGAAAAAAATCTAAAATACCTTCTAGACTTAGAACCTAGACACCTTATGGATTCAGGTTTAGAGAAAACCTAAGACACCTTCTAGACTTAAGACTTAGACGCCTTATGGACTACGATTTGGAGAAAACCTAAGACATCTTCTAGACTTAGGACCTAGACGCCTTATGGACTAGGGTTTAAAGAAAATCTAAGACACCTTCAGGTCTTGGGACCTAGATGCCTTATAGACTAGGGTTTTGAGAAAACTTAAGATACCTTCTGGAATTAATACCTAGACGCCTTA
This sequence comes from Heliamphora exappendiculata, assembly GCA_034768845.1. Classification (NCBI taxonomy): domain Eukaryota; kingdom Viridiplantae; phylum Streptophyta; class Magnoliopsida; order Ericales; family Sarraceniaceae; genus Heliamphora; species Heliamphora exappendiculata. Next base: position 4,476 of record JAOTRH010198401.1, on the reverse strand, counting down.
TAGACTAGGGTTTGGAGAAAACCTACGACCCTAAGACACCTTTCGAACATAGGACCTAGATGCTTTATAGACTATAGTTTGGAGAATATCTAAGACACCTTCCAGACTTAAGACCTAGACACCTTATAGATTAGGGATGAGAAAAAATCTGAGACACCTCTAGACTTAGGACCTAGAGGCTTTATGGACTAGGGTTTGAAGAAAACCTAAGACACCTTTTGGACTTAGGACCTAAATACCTTTATGACTAGGTGTAACGCCTCAAACCCCGGGGACCCGTCTAAAAGTCATCCATTAACACTTCCATATTACTTTAGATTTGAATTCAAAACTTATAAAAAAATAAATAAATGTTTTCTTGATCAACTATATTTTTATTTCACCGACGCATAACAAATTCTAAATAGTGCTTTAAGTCCCACAAGATCATTTACAAAATAAAATGTTATTTCACTCATCCAACTTATCCAAAATACAAGAATGAGATCAAATACATCAAATCCTTTAACTTTATGTTTACATATGGCATAAAGAAAAGAAATGCTAGACCCATCTTCTAGCCCATTTCCAAAATGCCTCCATCATCTCGGTATCATCAGTTCTCCTCGAAACCTAAAAAATGGTTTAGAAGTCGTACGTGAACCGAAGCTCATAGGATATAAATTAACTCAGATGTAATGCATGATTTGTGAGGTGTGATGGGTGCAACTGAAATAAAAAGTAAGTTTCATAAATTTGTTATTTATTCCCACACACACACGCACGCACGCCAAGTTATTCATTCCTTAACCCCTTTTCAACATATTCCTTTATTTCATATTTATTCTCATTTCTCAATTTTTCACAAAAACCAAATCACATTTTCATTAACCTGTTTATCACAAAAATCGTATTACAATTAATGAACTGATATCGGGTGTAGCTTATAGAAACCCCTCCCTATTATCCCAATAGGCTATGCAAAGCCATTGGTTAATAGATAGCACTATAACTCACCATGAAACAACACCACGTTTCGGGGGCTAACCCGTGGGGCCGTGGGCACGTCGTCCCCATCTTGCGCAAGTTTTCGGTCTTTCACCATGGAGCTGCCAGCCCAACTTAATTCATGAACATTCGTGGGCTTTCACAGCAGAACTGCAGCCCCTCATTATACATGAACCTTCGCGGACTTTCACCGTAGGACCACAGCCCCTCATTATGCTTATCCCACATTCAACCATAGGTTTCAAATTCAAGTTAATAATTTCATTGTATAATTTCTCTTGGTTCACATCATTACTTCAATATCAGCAAATACCAATAACACAATGATGATAGCAAGAAGATCACATTATTTACAAACTATACACCCATCATGCATATATACATATATCTATTTGAAATTCACCTTCATTGTAAAGAAGACTCAATTAGTAGGTCCAATACATGTATCCCAACTCAATCAAGATATATCATTAGATGTGCCACAAGCTCAAGGGACTAGGAATTTAATAAAAAGGGCCAATATGTATGAAAATATGTTTTCCCACAATAGTTGGCTAAAAATGGGTGAAAAATAGTTTTGAAATTTTAACATACCCTCACTATTTTGATCATAACTTTTTCTACAAAGCGATTTTTTTTGTGAGAGTAGTCTTGTTGGAAAGAGAACTTCCGAGGCTTCGATTTGAACACAAAAATGACGCAATTGGGAGTCCGAATGAGGGAGATATGATCGAACAAAGTTGACCATGCGCAGTTAGTTTGCTCGAGCGGATGTTGGGAGCTCGAGCGCCCAACTCTTTTCCAGTTGAGTGCTCGAGCAGACAGGGCTCCGCTCGAGCGCATTGTCGCCCAAGAAAACCCCAGATTTTCCATGTTTTGAGATTTTACCTCCAATACCCTTAAATCGTCATCCAATACCCTTAAATCATCATCAAATATGTTTCAAATCTTGACTTTCAACCCAAAAACATAGGATTCATGTCTTATAAACCCCATTTATGTAATGATATCTCAAAATCAAGGTTAATTCTTTCTTAAAACTTCATTCTCATCAAACCCAACGCAATACACCCACAAACCTATTAATCTATCCACCAAACTTGAAATCAACTCAATTTTTATGCATAAAAATAAAATATCAACCCAAATCTTCACAAACATATGAGAAAATCTAGATTCTACCTTGGATTTGCTCAAAAGCTTGAGATTTTTCCAATTTCTCCCTCATAGGGTTTGGATGTTGAAAGATCTTGCCTCCATAGTGCTTTATCTTCCACTTCCTTGCTACGAAGCTTGATTTCTACCCTTGCATGCTCCTAATCTAGCTTCATTCATCAACTTAGGTGATGGAGGGTTAGAGTTTACATGTGGAATGTGAGTCTCTCTCTCTCTAGAGTTTAGAGAAGAAGAAGAACAAAGGAGGAGGAGAGGGGAAACGTGTGGTCTCTCTCACACATTGGTCATATATATATATGAAACCCCTTAAATCTGTACAATGTTCAAGAATATTCTAAATTTCTCCCGATAGTCTGCTCGAGCGGACCCCCCACCACTCGAGCAGTGACCCCTGAAGCAAAATTCTATGAATTTTCCTAAATATCATCTCAAACTTCTAATTTTGCTCACATTTTATTATTCCGAATTATTCATTAACATAACCATATCATTATTGTTCATCACCATGTATCTCAATTTCACTATCACCTATTATTATCCCAACCGTCAACGAGCAAAGTTTCGTGGCATCAACACCCAAACTTTATTCGGTCTCTTCAAATATGAAAGTGTACTAAATAAATAGGTATCAGGTCCTCACAACTTTCCCCTCCTTTGGAAAATTCGTCGCCAAAATTTGTCTCAGGTCGCACCGAACTGTCTTTTAATCCTAATATCTATTCTCATACTTCACTAGTCATTCTATCATTTCTGTCATTCGATCTATGTAGCATCTTTCTTAATTCAGTGATCTTGATCATTCTTCTAAGACGACATGACTTAAGAATATCAACACACCTCTGTCCCCAAAGTGTCATACTACTATCAGGCTTGACTTCTGAACACCAATATTTCATGAATATTAGATCATCCATATTCATCAAATTATACTCATATTGGGCTTGACCAATCTAAAATGGTTCATAGTTTAACACAACACCAATTCTTGCCTAATATTAACACCAAAGCTGGAGTCAACCACTCCGTTATGGATCACCAACTATCCCTCCATGACCACCATCTCACGTCACATATATGCTCCCGAAGGCTAGACATCCTTAAACATAGCGTTATGTGTCGAAGGTTTAACCACCGCTGAGACTCTCCTAGCTTTGTCGAATCACAATCAACTTCACAGCTGTATTCTAAAGTAAACTGAGGACTACTCCTCCAACCCAAACACATGTTCCCCAAACTCGAACAACATTCATATGGGTTACACGCATTACTCCCAAAAATTGTCCATGCCTTTGTGGCCAACTAATAATCACAACTTAAAAAAAGATCACTACTTGCACTGCATCACTCTAGCCCTTCAACCATCGAAACTAACACAGCTACCTGAACTCCATGAGCCACTAAGATTGAACATATCGCATGAGTCAAACGTCTCATAGGTAGACATTTACACTGTACACACTGAATCACATTCTTCTTCATGACGCCATACATATACCCCTCAGTCCTTTAAGTCTACAACTCTGCAAATCATTTAATTATTGTTCTTTCACAATTATATAACTCCACTCATCCACACTATCACATACATTTGTGCCTTTCCTTAAAATGGTCATACCATTCTTCGCATTTTAGGAACCCAAAGTAATCCAAAGCTCCAAACTGAACACAAACCCAAACTTACTAGAGCATATCAGAAGCACATCATGTGAATACCTCAGCCATAAGGTTCCAAGAACTAGAGAGGCAACCATACCCACATAACCTAGAACAAGTTGCATACAATAGTTAACAATTGTTAGTTAATCACTGCAGATAGAACTCCATGTCTTGACACTTATTTCTTTATCCAGTAGACAAACTTTCCTGGTCTACCAATTCGATCTCGCAGGAAACACAACCCTACACACTTACATTCGCTTGAACAAACCTCACTCAGAAAACCCACGAGGAACTCAATCTCCCAATCACCCGATTCTGTAAGTACCCATTCCCTAGGTACAAACTCACGGATCACAACACGATCACCAATCCACTGAGACTTCCATCTTCCCAAAACAATTAGAAATCACGACTCAACCTCAACGTATTTCCAGTTCCCATTAACACTTGGCCTCCAATGAGCCTTGTAAACCTCACCTTGAGACCACCGCGACTATAGTCACACAACTACCGTCGATCCCAAACATGATACCCAGATCATCATTTATACAAAGCTCTTAACTTTCAGACTTCCCTCGCATTCACACGAGCACTATCAATCCTCATACCTCGTTCCACACATCTCATAGGACTACAATCTCGTCACCAGTCATA
>JAOTRH010198390.1:0-11339 GCA_034768845.1 Heliamphora exappendiculata | reverse complement strand
CTTCTTCAGCGAATTCACCAGCGCATCATTGGCATCGAACGCCTTCTGCGCACTGGCGGCAATACTGGACACTTCATTGGCCAGCCGTTCCTTGATCGCCGATTGCTCCTGTTCGAGCGCCCGCAGCGACGGATGGCGCGGCCCCAGCACATTGGCCTGGCTCGCGAGTTGCGCGCTGACGCGCTGTCCGCTCGTGAGTCCGGCGATCGGCGGACCGACGAAGCAGGCCGCGACCGATGTCGACGTGCGCTGCTTTTCATACCGGACGCCGTGCAGTTCCAGCGCCGCGGCGTCTTCCAATCCGCTGCCGGTCAGGGCCACGAAGGAATCGCCGAGCGCCGCTGCAGCGGTCTTCTCATCCACGTGCGCGGGTTGCGGCGCGACGGCGACGGGAACGTCGACGGAAAACGTGCGTCCGTCGCGATCGTCTTCGTAGAGGCGCACGTGCGCCGTCCCCGCGGGCACGTTCGTCAGCGAGCCGTGAAGCTGAACGCGCTTATCGTCGATCGCCGTCGTCGCCAGCGCGATCGGCGGCGCGTTGCCCATCTGGAGTTCGGCGCGCGACAGGCACGGCGCCGAGACCGATGTCGCGACGGCGTCGAAATCGCCGCCGGCGATCGGGGCATGCTGCGCGCGAGCGGCGATTTGCCAGGGTGCGGCGCTCGGAAAGGCTAGCCGCATCGTGCGTTGCGCGGGTTGCCCGGCGTCGTCGAATCCGAAGCGTCCGCGCAGGCCGACCGTGAATGCCGGCGCGTTGCCGAACCGGCCGCGCTCGACGACCGGCGCCGCGAGGTTGCGCGGATCGAGCGGAATCCGGATGGTGCTGTGGTCGTCGCCGGCGGCATCGTGAAGATAGCGCGAAGTGTGATCGAAGTGCAGCGGGACGCTGAACCGGCCGGTGCGCTCGCACACGCCGGCGGCCGGTGCGTCGTTCACGACGAGCGGTGCGTGCTCCGTCGCCTGCGGGTCGCCGATGGTGAAGAACAACACGTCGGAGTACGGACCGGGCGGGCGGATCGTCGGAACTTTGAGTCCGAGGAGCAGTTCGTCGTTGCGCACGCCCGATGCATCGGCGAGGTTGATGGTCGTGGGCAGATATTCATACTCCTGATGACCGGTGTGCACGAACAGCCGCCAGACGGTGATCAGCGACGCGATGTACGGCGTGTACGTTGCCGGGCTGACGGCGCCCGCGACGCCGCCGAGAAATTGACCCTGCGTCGGCGCGCTGAAGTTCGTCTGATAGACGACGGACCCGATCGCTTGCTGGACGCAGTTGCGCACATCGCTCGCGGCGGTGTACGTCAGGTAGCAGCCATCGATCGTTGCGGGGCTGACGCCGAAGCTTTGGGCGATCGACTCGATGCGGCCGCGCGAACTCGTGGGATCGATCGCGCCGTTCCCGAGCGAGGTGAGAAAGTCGCTCAAAAAACTGTAGTGATCGACCGCGGCGTTGGTGGATGCGGACATCGCGACGAAGTCGCTCGGATGCGCGTCGACGTAGTCGCGAACGCCGTCGACGCCCCGCGTCTTCGCGTCTTCCGGAACGATGAAGAAGATCGGAATGCCGCGATGATTGCCCTCGCCGTAGACGAAATGAATGTGCCCGGTGATGTGCCCGTCGCGCTTGCGCCGGCTCGGTCGATTTGAAAAGAGCTGATCCTCGGCCGTGCTGCGCTCGAACAGCCAATGCTGCGGTGCGGCCTCGGTGATGAACGCAACGTTGACGTGATAGTTGATGGGGTTGGGCGGGCGCCGGTAATCGGGAAAATCGACGTCGACCACGTCGCCGGGCTTGAGCGCCGGCACCAGCGCGGCGGGCAGCGTGACGCCGCCGCGGGTGACGGTGGCGACGATGTGCGCGCCGGCCTGTGGCCCCGAGCTGGCCGTGACGACGAACGGGGCGGCGCCCGGTGCCGCGCCGGCCGCGGAGTGCCACAGGGTCGTGAGAAAACACGCCAGGGCGAGGCAAGCGAAGGCAGCGTTCCGTGTCATGAATAAAGGAACGTAGATGCGAGGTGATCGGGTTCGCGCATCCGCAAAACATGCGGACGCAGCATTAGAAGCGCGGCGCGATAACAACGTTCGTCGCCTGCTCGTCGCCGCGACGCGCACGATCAATCGCCACATCACCGTCGAACTGCAGCGCCGCGGCTACGAGAAGACGCGCCCCGGGCATGCGGCGCTGCTGGCGAATCTCGACTTTGACGGCAACAGCGTGACCGAGATCGCCGATCGCGCCCAGATCTCGAAGCAGGCGATGGCGCGTCTCGCCGTCGAGCTCGAAGAGATGGGCCTCATCACGCGCGAGCCGAGCGAGGTCGACGCCCGCATGTTGATGCTGCGTTTCACGCGGAGCGGCAAGACGCTCGTTCGCGCGTCGGTCGCAATCGTCGACGACATCGAGGCGGAACTCACGAAGAAGCTCGGGGCGCGCGCTCTCGCGTCGCTGAAGCGCGGTCTCGTCGCGGTGATCGAAGGCTACTGACGGCGACGGTTCCGCTCACCGCGGATCTCCCGAGAAAATCGTATCGATGAGCGTCGTCCGCCGCTCGCGATAGAGTCTGCCGAGGCGCTGGACGTTCGCGTCGTCGCCGCCGCTCGCCGCGTACCGGTAGCGCTCGCCGTCACGTAAGGCCATGCCGCGTTCGGCCAGGTGATTGAGGCGCTGGGAGATCGCATTGGTCGAGCTGCGTAATTCCGCGCTGATCTCGTCGATGGCCCACGTCCGTTCGCGCCGCGCCCGTAACAGCAGCAGCACGCGGAGCGTTTCGACCGAGTCGATGCTGGCACGTACGAAGCGGACCACGTCTTCCGGGACGTTCGGATCGGAATTCACGCCTCTCTATCGTCACCATAGTTGACGGAAAGTCCTGCCGTGCAAAAGGGGCGTCCCGCCGCGATTCAATGTCGTCACCAATGTTGACGAAAAAGTCAACAATGTTGACGAGGAGAGCGAGCGGCGTTCGGACAAACGTCGCAGCGAGCAATCGTGCCGTCAGCGGCACGGCGTTTGGTGTGAGCGCCCGCGATTGTGCAAGCATGTCTATTTGCATTGCGCGTACGGCGCATTCGCTTGGCGGCATCCGGCCGCCGGGCTTGTTTCCGTGCGCCTTCCGGAGGCTACCGATTTGCCGAAACCAATCACGACCATCACACGAATGAGCGGCGCACTGGCCGTCTTTGCGCTCTGTTGCGGGACGCTCGCAAACGCGGATCAGGGCGTTGCAGCCGGGCTCCCGGGCACGGATGCCGGTTCGACCGCCGTTGCGAGCGCGGGACCGGCGGACGTCGCCGCAGGCGGCCCGCTCTCCGACGTCCCGCAAAACAGCTGGGCGTATGACGCCGTCAAACAACTCGTCAAAGACGGGATCATCAAGGGCTATCCCGATGGAAGCTTCAAAGGCAACCGGCCGATGACGCGCTACGAAGCCGCCGTGCTCGCGTATCGCGCCGTCGACACGATCGAGAACGAAATCACGGCCGGCCGGGCGGTCGCGAAAGCGGATATGGACGCGGCGAACACCTTGATGAAGGCGTTCGGCACCGAGCTCAAGGCGGTCGAACGGCACGTCGACGCGCTGCAGAAGGAAGCCGACGCCACCGGCAAGAGCCTCGACGCAACGAACGAGCGGCTTGCCGGCGTTCGCGCCACCGGTAACGCGACCGCAGCGATCGTGCGCCGGGGGCAGATCCATCTCTCGGCGTTCTGGCGCGATTTCGCTTTCGGTCAGAATGTGAGTGCGAATGCCGGGCCGCTGCCGGAAACGTTCAACGGCGTTACCTACGCGCCGGGATCGGCGTTGCCGGCGGGCATCGGCGTCGCGCCGACCGGCACGGCGGTGGCGGGCTCGTATACCGCGCCCGGCGGCATCGTCACGCCCGGTGCGGGTCCGGCGAGCGGCCTCGCGTGGGGAAACCAGTCGATGTACGTCATGGGGCAGAATTCGGCCACGACCGGCTCGTACAATCATGGATTGGGCGCGCAGAATATGTCGCTGAGTTTCGGCGGCAATCCCGACGACCGTTCGCAGTATCTCGTCAAGATCACGAACACCGACAAATATTCGTCGGCGAATTACTACCCGGCCGAAACGCCGAGCGCGTGTACCGCGGCCACGATCGGTCTCGCCGGTGCGCCGTGCAGCGGCGCGAACGCGGGCGCGTCGAACGCCGATGCGTACCTCACCAACTTCGTGCGGCTGCAAGACGTATGGTATCAGTACACGTCGCCCGGCGGCATCTACGTCAAGGTCGGCAAATTCACCCAAGACGAAGGTCCCAAGCAAGTGCAGGGCACGTCGTGGGGACTTGCCGACTACGTCAACGGCGCGCGCATCGGCTGGCGCAGCGCACGGTTCAATGCGTACGCCGGTTACGGTTTCGAAGACACCGCCGCGCAGCAAAATCTGCTCTACGGTTTGCCGTTCTCATCGCAAGTGCTGTGGGGTGAGGCCGACTATCAACTCGATAAAAAAGGTCACACCGATATCGGCGTGCACTTCTCGAATTACAGCGGTTTTCACGAAGTGCTGTGGGATTCGTCGGCGGTTCTGTGCACGGGTACCGGCGCCGCCGTGGGTGCGGCCGCGGCCGTCCCGCGGACGACGTCGAAGGTGCTGCCGCTGCTCGCCGGTCAGACGTTCACGGCCGGCGGCTGCGGCGCGGGCTACACGCCGATCGTGTACGGTGCGCCGGGTGCGGCCGCCGGATTACCGGTTACCGGCGCCTATCTGAGCACCGGCGGCGGAGCGCAAGCGCCGAAGGAAGAGCACATCGGCGCGTTCCTCGTCGGCAACTACGGCAAGCTTCGCATCGCACTCGAAGGCACCGATCGGCTCGGCATCGATCCGACGACGGGCGCGCATTGGATCGGTGCGTTGACGGGCTTTGCGCAAGCCGATTACGGCGCATATCTCGCACATCCGGGCGCGAAAGGCAGCTACGGACTCGAGATCGGCGGCTGGGCGGCCGGCTTCAACGGACTCGGCCCGGCGAACAACTTCTATCAAAGCCCGAATATGTGGGCGTATTTCGGAACGAACTACGCCGACTATTACATGGCCTACATCGGCGTGAAGAAGTTCATCACCGACACGGCGTTCGTCGGCGTCTGGTACGCGCATCAAGGCATTTTGCCCAACACCGTGATCCCCGCCGGCTCGCCGGCGTGTCCCGGTTGCGTGATCACGGGCGATTCGCGGAACGCCGTGTTCGGCGAAGTTAACCTCGCCTTCTAGAGACGGTCGACGGCTCGCCTCGAGACATCGCGTTCGCGCGGTGTCTCTTTTTTTGTTGCGCCGGGCGGACGTCAGTAGCGTTCGTCGACGATGACGCGTTTCGTGATCCAGACGAGCAGCCCGCCGAGGATTCCCACACCCGCTAAAAAGACGACCGAGTCGAGGACGACGGTGCTCGTCGACACGGCGCCGCCGCAGAAGGCGATCACGCCGGCGACGGTCGCGAGTTCGAAGCGGCGCAGCGGATTCGACGCGAGGCCGGCGACGTTTTCGGCGGTCGCGATCGCATCGTCGGGTTCCCAGCCGGAGGTCGGAATGATCTCGGCGATCGTTCCGTTGCGATCGACGATGACGAGTTTGTCGCCGTGAATGATCCGTCCGGGATCGGTTTCGAGTGAATCGAGCGCGAAGGCGTCGAGAACGTTCTTGACTTGCGCGGACTCGCCGGTCCACAGCGACCAGCGCGCCGCGTCTTCGCCGAAACGCCGGCCGTATGCCGCCAGTGCGGGCGGCGAATCCGCCTGCGGATCGAGCGTCATTTCAACGAGCGCAAACCGCTTCGGATCGAGATGATGCTGCAGGTAGGCGTATTTGCCGCTGATCGCGGGACAAATGTCGCGATCCGGACAGCGCGTGTAGATGAAGCTCAACAGCACGACGCGTCCGCGCAGATCGGCGAACGACGTCAACCGCCCATCCTGCGTGACGAAGCGATATGCCGGCAGCGCATCGCCGGCGGCGAGAATGTGCGTGATGATGTGGTTCGGTAATCCGGCGACGAATTCGGCGGCCGGTGTGACGGCATCGAGCCGATCGCTGCCGCGCTCCAGCAGCGCATCGAAGCTCTCGCCGGCGGTGACGTGAGCGCTCGTGCGGTAGCGCCGCGTCTGCGCCGGCGCGACGCCGGGCACCCCGTCGACGACCGCGATCACCGAGCCCGGAGCCGGCCGCGCGAGAACGGTTCCATGCACGGGCACGAAGCGGATGTCGTGCGCGCGGCCGGCGAGCGGCAGCGCTGCTAGCATCGCGGCGAGGAAAAGCGTGGTGCGCAGACGTCGGGTCATGCCGGCCGTTTCGCGTTACGCAGCGCGCGTCGCGACCGGTGCGAGGACGATGCGAAGCAGCGTGGAGCCGGCATGGATCGATATGGTCACCTATGGTGACGAAAAATCCTCCATCAGCCGGAACGCACGCTCCGATACGCGTCGAGCACGTCGTGCCGCGTCAGCATGCCGGCAAAGCGCTCGTCATCTCCGAGGACCGGAATGAACGCGACGTGCGGATCGCCGAACACGTCGGCGGCGCGTTCGAGCGAATCGCCGGCATGCAGCGCGGGCGGCGGCGTTTCCATCGCCGCGGCTGCCGTCGCCGCCGGATCGGCAAGCATCGCCGTCGCGAACGCGCCGGCGGTCACGACGCCGACCAGCAACCCGTCGTCGACGATCGCTGCGGCGCCGGCCGGACCGGTGACGGCTTGCGCGAGCCCGGCGACCGGCGTGTCCGGCGTTACCGCGTCGCCGCCGGGCGTCAACACGCTGCGCAAGCTGATGTGCGCGAGCGCGTGCGGGCGGCGCACGCGTTTCCAGTCGATCCCGCGGCGCATCAATTTCAACTCGTACACGGTGCCGTTGATCAGGCGCCGGCCGAGCACCGCCGCGACGACGGTTGCGATCATCAGCGGGAGAATGATCGTATAGTCGTCCGACATTTCGAAGACGATCGTAATTGCCGTGATCGGTGCTTCCGAAGCCGCTGCAAAGAATGCGGCCATCGCGACGAGCCCGTAGGCAGCGGGCGCCGCCGTCCACGCGGGGAACGCGGTATGCACGATGCGGCCGAACGCGTCGCCGAACATCGCGCCGGTAAAGAGCGAGGGCGCGAACACGCCGCCGCTGCCGCCGGATGCGAGCGTGATCGACGTTGCGACCGGTTTCAACAGACCCATCGTCAGCGCGCGCGCGAAGTCGACGTGGCCGTCGAGGACATGCTGCATCGCGCCGTAGCCCACGCCGAGAATTTGCGGCAGTGCGATGCCGATCGCGCCGACGGCCGCGAATCCCGCGAAGCCTTTGAGCCAAGCGGGCGCCTTGATGCGGTCGGCGAGATCCTCGCATCCGTAGAGCAGCTTGACGAACGCCGCAGCGCCGAGCGCGCAGACGACGCCGAGCAGCGCGTAGAGCCAGAGTTCGCGCGCTGAAACGAGCGCGAATGCCGATGCGTCGAACGACGGGCGATTGCCGAGCACCGAGCGTCCGATCACGGCGGAGACGACGCTCGAGACGACGACGACCGCAAACGAGCGCGGCGCGAAATCTCCGAGGATGACTTCGCTGGCAAAAAAGACGCCGCCGATCGGCGCATTGAAGGTCGCGGAGATGCCTGCGGCCGCGCCGCACGCCACGAGCGTTCGCACGATCGGCGCGGGCGCGTGGAGGACCTGGCCGAGGAGCGAGCCGATGGCGCTGCCGATTTGGACGATCGGTCCTTCGCGGCCGGCCGCTCCGCCGAACCCGATCGTCGTTGCCGATGCGAGCGCTTTCACGAGGATGATGCGCGGCCGGATGACGCCGCCGTGCAGCGCGACCGCGGCCATGACTTCCGGCACGCCGTGCCCGCGCGCCTCCGGCGCGAAGCGGGCCGCAAACCAAGCGGCGGCCGCACCGCCGCAACCGATCGAGAGCACCAGCGCGGCGGGCCCGAGCACCGGTGTGAACACGTGGGTCAACCAGGCGGCGAGCGCGGTTTCGCTGCCGATCAGCGCGCGGAACCCGACGGCGCCGTAGCCGCCGCCGACGCCGACCACGATCGCGGTCAGGAGCAAATACGTGCTTTGGGGCAAGCGAAAGCGGCCGACGATGAGGTCGTAGCCGCGCGAGCTCTCGCGAAAGACCGGTCGCGGAATGCCTCCCTGGTTCATCATTGCCGATCCCTGTTCGACGCCGCGGCGCGCGCCGACTTCGTCAACTAAGGTGCCGACCCTGCGAATTGCAGCGCACGATTCGGGTGGCGTCGAAGCCGTCCGGACGTGCATGATCGAGCCATGAACAGCAACTACTACGACGCAATCGGCCGGCGCGATCCGGCCTTCGAGGGCATCTTCTTTTACGGCGTGACCACGACCGGCGTGTTTTGCCGGCCCACGTGCGCCAGCCGCCGTCCGCTCGAACGCAACGTGCGCTTTTTCCCCGACCCCGCGACCGCGCTGGCCGCGGGCTTTCGTGCCTGCAAGCGCTGCCGGCCCGGCGACGCTGCCCACGACGCGCAACCGGACTTCATCGCGCACGCCTGTCGCATTCTCGACGCGGCCGAAGAAGCGCCGTCGCTCGACGAACTCGCGGCGAGCGTCGGCGTGAGCCGCGCGCATCTGCAGCGGACGTTCACCAAAGCAGTCGGCGTCTCGCCGAAGCGCTACGCCGCGACGCTGCGCGATCGCCGCCTGCGCACTGCGCTGCGCGGCGGCGCCAGCGTCACCGACGCGACCTACCAAAGCGGATTCGGTTCGAGCTCGCGGATGTACGATTCGGCGCCGAATGCGATCGGCATGACGCCGGCGTCGTACCGTCGCGGCGCGCGCGGGGAATCGATCGCATTCGGCGTCGTGCCCTCGGGGCTCGGACACGTGATCGTGGCGGCGACGGATCGCGGCATCGCGCACGTTGCGCTCGGCGACGATCCGGAGCAGCTCGAACGCGATCTGCGCGCGTCGTTTCCGCAAGCGGAGATCGAGCGTGCCGACGATCGCGTCGAATCGGCGACCTCGGCGCTGGTGCGCTATCTCGCAAACGACGGGCCGTGGCCGCATCTGCCGCTCGACGTGCGCGCGACGGCATTTCAGGCGCGCGTGTGGGAAGCGCTGACGGGCATCGCCCCCGGGACGACGACGACCTACGGCGACCTCGCCGCCGCGCTCGGCGATGCGAATGCAACGCGTGCGGTTGCGCGAGCCTGCGCGAGCAATCCGGTGGCGCTCCTGATTCCATGTCATCGCGTGATCGCCAAGAACGGCGACATGCGCGGGTATCGCTGGGGCGTCGAGCGCAAGAGCCGCCTGCTCGACCTCGAACGCAACGCATCGTGATCGCCGGACTCAGCGCCCGCCTCGATCCGGCCGCGCTTCACGCCGCGCTCGACGAACGCGGATACGCCGTGGTGCCGAAGCTGCTCGATCCGGCGACCGCGCACGAGCTCACGCTCGCTTACGACGACGGGCCGCTGTTCCGCAGTACGATCGTGATGCAGCGCCACGGCTACGGCCGCGGCGAATATCGCTACTTCAAATATCCGCTGCCGGAACTGATCGGCGAGTTGCGCGAGACGCTCTACGCGGCGCTGGTGCCGGCGGCGAATGCGTGGTCGGAACACCTCGGCGCGAAGACGCGCTTTCCCGCGGCGCTGCCGCTGATGCTCGATCTCTGTGCGGAAGCGGGCCAGCTGCGCCCGACGGCGTTGCTGTTGCGCTATCAAGCCGGCGACTACAACGCGCTGCATCAGGACATCTACGGCGAGGTTGCGTTTCCATTACAGGCGACGATCTTGCTCAGCGATCCGGCGACGTTTGGCGGCGGCGAGTTCGTGCTCGTGGAAGCGAAGCCGCGCCGGCAAAGCGTCGCGCACGTCGTGCCGCTCGGCCTCGGCGACTGTATCATCTTCCCGAACAAACTCAAACCGAACGCCGAAGGCGGCCGTTCGACGTTCCGTCACGGCGTCGCGGAAATCCGCAGCGGCACGCGCATCACCCTAGGCATCATCCTCCACGACGCCCAGTAACTTTACCCCGCGCGTCCCCCCGTGTGCCCCCCTGTGTCACCCCGAGCGCAGTCGAGGGGCAACCACCATCATCGACGCCGGCAGCTGCACCTCGACTACGCTCGGCGTGACACATTCCGGCGCGACAGGTGGGCGGCGGCGAAGACCCACCAGATCAGCAGCAGCTGCAGCGGCACGCGCAGCCAAAGCACCCACGCCGGCGCCACGCTCGCGAAGCTATTCGCGGCCAGCGCCATGTAAATGTTCGCCGGCCACACCGCGATCAGCAGCACGATGAGCCCAACGCCCGCGGCCTTGCGCGTCGCCGGGATGAGCAGGCCGAGGCCGCCGCAGATTTCCGCGACGCCGCTGATCGCCACGAGCAGTGCGGCGTGGCCGAGTTGCGGCGGCACGATCGCGCGAAAACCGGGCGCGGCGGTGAAATGCATGATGCCGGTCGAGATGAAGAGCAGTCCCGGGAGAATCGTGCGGAAGAAGAACCCGATGCGATTCAAAGCTCGAATAGCGTCGGCGCGGTAACGGCCGCGTCTTCCACCGGCGCGATCAAGGCGGCGTCGTCGAAGCGCGCGTTGCCCACGCGCGGCGCTACGGGATGTGCGGCCCACAGATCCGGCGAGCTGGGCTCGAGGAGCGAAAACAGCTCATCCGCCGGTCGTTCGCCGGGCGCGAGCCACGCGCGGGCGCGATCGAGATCGAGCACCACCGGCATGCGCGAGTGAATCGTCGCCATGAACGCGTTGGCCGGTTGCGTGACGATGGTGGCGCTGGTGACGCTCTCGCCGTCGCCGTGCCACACCTCCCAGAGCCCGGCGAACACGAACGGCGCGCCGTCTTTCCGGTGGATCCACATCGGCGTTTTGCCGCCGTCGGCGTCGCCGCGCCATTCGTAAAAGCCGTCGGCGAAGATCGCGCAGCGTTGCGCGCGGAAGGCGTCGCGATACGTCGGCGCTTTGGCGATCGTTTCGATGCGCGCGTTGAACGTCGAGAGCTTCATCGCCGCCGGCGACTCCGCATGCGGCGGCACGAGGCCCCAGCGCACGTCTTCCACGCTGCGGCCGGCGTCGTTGAGGACTGCGGTGATCGGCTGCGTCGGCGCCACGTTGAAGCGGCTGCGCAGCGCGCGTTCCACGCTCTTACTGCCGAGCGCGCGCGCGGTGAGCCACGGCGATTTGACTAAGGTGAATCGGGCACACACGTGGCGGTCCCGTCCCAGCGCGCGAAGAGGTCGTTGTCGATGCCGAATTGATCGAGCACTTTGCCGACGGTGTGATTGACCACGTCTTCGATCGTCTTCGGCCGCGAGTAGGTGCCGGGCACCGGCGGCAAGATGAT
>JAOTRH010198379.1:0-11339 GCA_034768845.1 Heliamphora exappendiculata | reverse complement strand
AGTGTGAGAGAGAGGTCCCAAATTTCTCTAAGTGTTCTCAAGAAAGAAGGAGAGAAGAAGGAAGAGGGAAGGAGAAATTATGAGGAATCAAGGAAGAAAACATAAAGCCAAGTCCTATTCTCCTTCAATCTTTGTAGCATCAAAAGAGGTAAGTAAACTCTCTAAAATCCTCTAATATTCTTCCTTAAGATAACCTTCAATCAATCTCCATAATCAACCTAAGAAGATAAAACGAAGAATAACTCAAAAAGGTGTCGTATGAGTAATTAATGGGCTGTTTGTGTATGTACAAGCTTTGCATGTACTTACATGTGCATGTTTTTTAGTTTTATAGCTTCTGTGTATTCTAGAGTATTGGTTTATATGAGTTTATAACATACATGCAAAGAAAACACATCAACAATGCACATAATACAAGCTAAGCAACCAAAACCCTAGGTAACCTACTTTTCTGGGCATACCAAGATTTTGCCACCAACTTTAAAACACCATAACTAAATGTAGAAAAATTGTCTTAAAGTGATTTTTGTGTCCATATTTGATTTTTCTTTCATACAAAATTGGTTTGAAGTGATTTTGTTGAGCAGAACTCTAGATGTGTCATTTTTTCCAAAGAGTGTCAGATCTTGACCACTCTGAGTTGCAGACCTAAAAAAACTATACGTTAGAGTGATAACCGAGCTTAGGTCAAAACATAAAACTTGTAGAGGACATATTTATCTTCCTGTCCATAAAAAATGAGCCAAAATATGTATTGATGGGTCAAACACCTTCCAAAGTCATTGTTGAGATTCAGTGACTAACAGAACTCTCTGTCACACATTTTTGTGAGAACCAAAACCCAACATTTTAGAATCCAAATCCGGAAGTGGTAAATATTAAAAATGTAGCTAACATATTAAACTAAAAACTGAGCACAAATTAGCCCAAAATACCCTTGGATGATACCCTAAAGGTTTTGAGTACTCTACGTTAAAAACTCATTCTGTAGACTCTTTTTAGGCTAACTGAACCTTTTTTTTATAAATTGGCCAAAATCTCAAACGTCTTCCAAATAACTTGCTCTAGGACAAATCATGAAATTTGTATGGGACACCTTAAACTAAAATCTCACCAAATATCAGACCTAGAGCCCTTGAATTGATCCCCCAAAATCGTGGCTAACTGAGATCTAAATTCTGCACTTTTTCTCTAAAAAGTGCTGAATGATTTTTTCTAAATTAAATCAAATGACCTTTTTGCCCTAAGATATAACCTTAGTTCTGAACATGAAAGTTGTAGGAAATGTTATTAATTAATTGATGTTAAAATTTTAAAAATTAAATCTATGTCTAAATACTTCAAAACCCTGTCACAACTTTTAAACTAGCAATTGAATAAATACTTAAAATTTGCTAAGTGTGCGAATAGCATGTTGCTTTATGGAACTTGAGTATGTGAACTTATATAAACTTTGTGAGAGATTAATGTATGAAAATGATAATTTTGATGAAGTGAACTCATGCCAATAGTCCGATTCTATGTCGCATAAGTTATGATTATGTTTTGTATACTTGTGCTTGATACTTTAGCAAGTTGTATTACGTGCTATGTCATGTTTATATACCATGCTATGATTAATTGTACACGAGAGGCATATTGCATGTCATGGGCATTCCTACATTTCATCTTGGGTTATTGGAGTCCCCTTCGCATCTTTTAATTGGGTTGGAGTCCCCTCGTGGTTGCTCAATATAGACTTCCTCTTGAATGACACCATTGAGTAAAGCACTTTTAACGTCCATTTGGTAGAGCTTGAAGTGACGACAACAAGCTATGGCAATTAAAAGTCGAATAGACTCCAAGCGAGCTACGGGAGCAAAGGTCTCATCGAAGTCGATTCCTTCTATTTGTGAATACCCCTGTGCTACAAGCCTAGCCTTGTTTCTAACCACAACGCATTGCTCATCACATTTATTTTTAAAGATCCACTTTGTTCCGATAACATTAATGTGATCAGGTCGAGGAACAAGGTACCATACTTCATTTTTATAAACTCTTCTTGCATAGCACTGATCCAATTCTCATCGCTAAGAGCTTCTTCATTCCTCTTAGGTTCAACAATGGAGGTGTAGCAAACATAAGTGATTTCATTTTCATTTTGACCTTTTCTCCTAGTCAACATGCCATCCATGGGGTTTCCAATGACAAGATCTAGCGAATGATTCAATTTGACCCTAGCCAAAGGTTCTTTATTGTGCGAAAGGGATCCCTCAGCCTGAAGGGTCGATTCACTAACATTAGAAGCAGTACCTTTCATAGGGTCAGTCTCAGGTGCTTCACATAGAGTGTCTATGATGGGATCATAATGGGAGTTTGAACTCTCCCCCTCAAACTCATCCCAAATTTCTCCATTACGAGAGGAATTCATCTCATACATAGTAAAGTCATTGACAACAGCATTTGCAGACTCCATAAGAGTCGAGGTTCTCAAGTTATACACACGATAGGCTCTACTATTAAAGGAGTATCCCAGAAAGATCCCCTTGTCACTCCTAGAATCAAATTTTCCTAACGACTCACTGTCCCTAAGGATGTGGTATTTGCTGCCAAACACTCTAAAGTATTTGACATTGGGCTTTTTTCTATTCCAAATCTCATAAGGAGTATGAGAGGTTCCCGGCCTCAAATGTACTCTATTAATGGTATGCATGCAGTATTGACAGCCTCAGCCCAGAAATTTCTCGGTACACACCTAGCATAAAGCATAACTCTAGCCATTTATTGTAGGGTTCTATTTTTTCTTTCCACTACTCCATTTTGTTGAAAAGTCCGTGGAGCAGAGAACTCATGCTTAATGCCCTTCTCATTACAAAAATTTTCAACCTCAGAGTTTTCAAACTCCCTACCATGGTCACTTCTAACACGGGTTATGGAATAGCCCTTTTCATTCTAAACCATTTGACACATGATTTTGAAATACTCAAGGGTATCGGACTTTTTCCTTAGAAACCTAACGCAGGTGTACCGGGAGTAGTCATCTACAATGACAAGAATGTATTTTCTTACCTCCAAGGCTTTCAGTTCTAGAGGGACCCATTAAGTCCATGTGTGAGAGCTCAAGGGGTCTGGTGGTGGCAACAAGGTTTGTCTTTTTGTGTGAGCATTTAATTTGCTTCCCTTTTTGACAGTCACCACAAACAAGACCTTTTCCACTCGCCAATTTGGGAACTCCCTTTATGAGTTCCTTTCAAGTGATTTTAGACAGATCTACAAAGTTAATGTGTCCCAACCTTTGGTGCCACATCTCAATTTCATCAAGTAACATCCTGTTACAAAAAAGTTCAGGTTTAGGTATGATGCATTAACAGTTATCAAATGACCTAACACCTTTAATAATGCAGATACCAGAAGAATCAATTATGGAACAATCATTTTGTGTAAACTGAACATTATGAGAGTTGTCACAAAATTGACCTATACTCAGAAGATTTGCCTTCAGCCCCTCAACATAGACCACATCCTCTAGTTTTGGAATGCCGGGGGACTTGATCACCCCTTTTTCGACAATCTTTCTCTTGCTCCCATCACCAAACGTGACATTTCCTCTAGAGTATTCTTCAAAAGTGACAAATAGGGATTTGTCCCATGTCATGTGATGAGAATATCCACTATCCAAATACCAAAGAGAAGAGTTGTGCATTTTTAATGCAATGTAAGTAACAAGATAAACATTTAATTTTCTCTTCCAAAATTATCTATGGGATTGGTTAGAGGAGTTTTTAGTGTGCTTCAACTTCTAAGTTAGGTTCATCTTATGACGAGATGAGAAGTGGTCGAGATTCCTAACTAGATCATCATTCATTCTGTGAGGTACCTTGAAGGAGCTTTCCATAGCCAAAGACAGCTTGTTGATCTCGGAGACAAGATAGGAGGATTGAGCGGCTATGTCACTAAGGTGCTCAAGGACGTTATACTCTTTACCTACCCGTCTAGTTTGAGTTTGTCTAATAAGGCTTCCAACAATGCGTTGACCCTTAGAACTTTTATTGGTAGTCTATCTTTTTAGACGAAAGCAATTTGGTCTTATGTGACCTTGGACGCCACAGTGGTGACACGTGGGAGGACTCCTTTTCTTTTGAACATGATTAACATCCTTAACATTTTCATTCTTTATGATAGGAGAGGGAAGAGAACTAGAAGCACTGATGAACATAACTTTCTTGGGATCACTAGAGATCTTGAGTTTTAATGAAGGAGGATCTAAATAACCGAGACCACTCTTGTCTCTAAAAGAGGAGGGCAACTCGGTGTTTCGAGTGGCCGCTTCACTTCTTTCCATCATCGAGCTAGCTTCACAGAGATCTTTCTCATGGTCAGAAATTCTAGTCCTAGCGTCAGTCAATTCTCTAAGATACTCAAGTCTCTCTTTCTCAATACTAGCAAATTTGTCAGCTAGGTTCGCCTTTGAAGACTTGAGGTTGTTGATTTCTAAGTTCTTCTCGCTCAGTTCACTCTTGAGAAAATCTTTTTCTTTTTCTAAAGATTTAGATTTGGACTTGACCTTCAATTTCTCCTTTTTGAGTTTCAAGCACTCTTTGACAAGCTCATCATAAGCTTCATGAATGGACTCAATTTCATCTTCCTCATTACCCTGTTCCTCTTCACTAGTCTCATCCAAGGACTCATAGTTCAAAGACTCGTCAGTCCCAGCACTCTCACTTGAGAGTTTTAGGTCAATGGAGGTCTTAAGAGATTCTAAGGAGTCTAACGCAGCAACTAGAATAGCAAGATTAGATCTTTCAGTCTTATCTTCAGGACTACTTTGTTCAATTTTTTCTTCTTCACTGTCATCATCCCAAGTGACAGTGAAACTGTTTCTTTCTTTTTTCTTTAGGGTATTGGCACACTCGGCTTGAATGTGACCATACCCATGACATTCATGGCATTGGATTCCTTGAGGTTTTTTGAAATTTTGAAGAATTCCACATTTATCACTTCCACTGGAAGTAAATTTCTTGTTAGACATGGGGAACTTAGAAGAAGATTGGTTAGAATTGTTTCCCCATTCGAACCTCATAAGTTTTTTGAATTTTTTAGCCAACATGGCAACTTCTTCCTCATTTAGCTCATCCTCATCATCATTGCTCTCATAGTTATCAACAACAGAGGATTTAAGGGCCATTCCTTTACTCGAGCTTAAGGAGGTTTTCCTGCTAGACAATGATTGATTTCATAGGTTTGAAGTTTGCCTACGAGTTCTTCAACTTTAAAAGAGTCAATATCATAACTCTCTTCAATGGCTGTGACTTTAGGTCTAAACCTCTCAGACAGGGATCTAAGAATTTTTCAAATGACTTTAGAAGGTGAGAGAGGTTTTCTTAGACCAAAGAAGGAATTAATAATTTCGCTCAGCTTACAATAAAATTGGTCGAAGGATTCGTGTTTAGTCATTCTTAGTTCCTCAAACCTAGTAGTCAACATCTGAAGTTTAGAGGTCCTGACAGTTTGTGTTCCCTCGTGAGTCACTTGCAGGATATCCCATGCTTCCTTAATAGTCTCACATTGAGAGATACGACTAAATTCTCCTGGACTTAGAGCATTGTGAATAGAACCTAAGGCTTTGTAATTATAGTCAGAATACTCATTATCAATCTGAGTCCACTCTCTATCGAATTTCAACCTAATAATTTTAGTCACGGGATCTTTAATGGTGGGAGATTCACATCCGTAATGGACGGATCTCGACATCCTAATTCCCATAGAGTTTAGGAAGGCCTTCACCATAGCTTTCTAGTAAGGGTAGTTATCGCCATCAAAGTAGGGAGGCCTAGTGGTGGAAGTGCCCTCACGACCTATCTCAGAATTCATAAATAGAAACGGATCTATCTCCGGCGGTGAAGTCAACAATGAGATAACCTTGTTCTGATACCAATTGAAAAATGGTAGATAAACCCGATTAACACTAGAGGGGGGGTGAATAGGTTAATCCACAGACAATTTAAAAATTGGGAAGATTATTTTGCATTTGAAAATAAATAATCAACATCCATGAATGATAAACACAAGATAAAACGTGAAAACCCTTGAGATAAACTCCGAGATGAAAACCAAGACACCGACACAAAAAACACTTTTCACTATAAATAAAAAAGGTACAAGCTAAAAGAACAAACGAATTGCACCCGTTACCCAACAACGACCTTTCTTCTTAGCTTGTGACGGCTCCTCGAGCTCCCTTTTGAGATTCCACATATTCAAGCTACTCCAACATCCCAATCCAAGTAACCCAACGGCTAATATCTGATCCGAGCAAGTTTTAAGTGCAAATGAATGACCAAAAATGTAGAAAAACTAAAGTGTGAGAGAGTAACACAATCGAAGTGGTGTGTGCACTTTAATATGATTAAAGGCTTTTAGATTGTTACAAGGGAGTAGACAAGAGTTTGACAAAGAGTAGGAAAAATAAAAGGTGCCAAAAAAATGTCACTCCTAACTCTCTCAAAGTTTTTGGTGGTTTAAAAATGAGAAGGGCAATGGCTTATATACTGTACACAAACGTGGCAAGAAAATAGTCTCAGGGCGCTCAGGCGCCTTGCAAGCGCGTGCAAGCGCATGAGTGCTCGAATGCGCCGCAGGCGCCTAGCGAGCGCCATAAAGGGTTTTTGCCTAGGGTTTGACCTTGAGTGCTCGAGCGGTTCTCAAGCGCATGATGAAGTGCTCGAGCGCTTCTCAAGCACATGGAAAGCACTTAAGAGCGCTCAAGCGCTCCAAGAGCGCTTGGCGAGTGGGGCAAACTGGAAGAGCAAGAGGCAAGCCACAAGGGTCTAGTGCTCGAGCGCCAAAGAGGCACCTAAGGAGCGCTGACCTAGTGCTCGAGCACCTAGAGGGTGCTCAGCGAGCGGACCATTCTATCAACCCACCATAAAACCAGCGCTTGAGCGCCTGTTAAGCGCTCCACAAGCGGTAAGCCAGCGCTTGAGCGCTCCTAGAGCGCTTAGCGAAAGCAAGAAGGAAAAATTTTTGAGTTAGGGCGAGCGCTAAGAAGGAAAAGGTTAGAAAGAAAAAAAAAGGGATCATGTAGAAATGCAAAGCGTTACAGCCTAACGAAAGCAACAACCAACCAAAGTAGAAAACAAAAAAAATACAGACACTTGGTGATTTTGACTAGACACCTAGAAATTGCCAATTACACTTACAAAAAGAAAATAAAAAGTAGTCTACTGCTCCACGAGAGCTATGTTGAACTCTTGCGGCTCCTTGTACCCTTCTTCCCAATATTCGAGCTCATCGTGAAATTCCACTTCCTCTGGGTCTTTCTCTTCACCTATGGCGTAAACGCTGTCAGCCGAAACTCAGAAGTAAAACATTCAAAACCTTCCAACTAGATCTCATGACACAAATTCACCACAATGCATTTCATTCAACACTTAAACACATAAAGGTCAAGGAGAGATACAAATTTGAAATATATGGCAAGGTAAGCAAGTAAAAGAAAAGATAGCTAATTATGCGAGAATGATAATGTAATGTAATGTGAATGCCCAACCTGACATACTCCTAGAAAACATAACATGAATTCTACGCCAAGAATTATAAGAGTTGACTTAATGGGTAATTGATCACCAAAGCCATCACCGCGCCTCGTTGCGAATAGTAACTGCATCGCCGGGCTTCCTGCCACCGCTATTTTTACTTAATGGCAACTTGCGTGGGGGCGAGCCATCACCTTCTGGCCAACCAAAAATCAATTATTTCATGCACTTAACCAAATAAACCCACCTTAAGACCCGTGATGCCTTCGCCGGTGTCAACCAAAAATCTAAGTTACAAAAGACAAACTGCTAGCGACGAACCATGATGCCCAACAAATTTCCATGATAACAATTTCATACACCGGGAACATACCCAGGGTGTACACAGGGAATATATCCCAAAACATTTTATAATACCGACAACCAATGATGTCTTAGACTTAGAACCGAAAAAATGATAACTCCAACATTCCCAACCTACAACAGTACGAACAAGATGGACTCTAACATGCCATGAATATAATAATGATAATACCCATGGTAGTACAACATATATCTCGGAGTACAACTACTTATAGCATGATATGTCATAACATAAGGTACAAATTTTTAAAGTACTAAGTACAACCATTTAAAGTATAGGATACAATTCTCAAAACATGATTCTAATTTCATGTCATGGTTGCTAATCATCATATAATCATACTCAATCTTGTTTCACCTAATCCAAATTAAATAAAACATGTAATTCAAGTCACATAACAAAGGCATGCTCCATTATACACTTGTTTAACTCACTAGCCAATTTTTAATCATCAACATAAAAAGTATAAGAGAATTTTGAGGTACTTAGGTTTGAAGTTAGGTTCTGATTATTGATAACAAGTTAGATAACAATATTCTCTACAATTTTTATGTTTAATACTAAAGCCAGATCCTAACGGAACTAGGTGAATTAATTCATATAAGTGAAAATGGTTCAGCATTATGCAGAAAAATTACAGAAACAAGGTATTAGTTGGTCTCGATTTTAGGGTATCAATTCAAGTTTAAATGAGTCTAATTTTGGATTTGTTTTATTTTAACATGTCCCCTACAAGTCTCATAAATAGTGCTTAGGGTAGTTATTTGAAAAAGTTGAAGAAATAAGCCATTTTATAAAATGTGTTCAAGCGGTATCAAATACACAGCAGAATTAGTTTTTAACAGGGAGTTGAAAAATAGTTTGGGGAATCATCCAGGGATTTTTGAGTCTTGTTTTTGAAGAGAAGCTAGATTAATATGTTACTTACTGTAACGAGCCAGTACAGCCCATAGTTGTAACAATCCTATTGATAACAACCCTTGTAATGACCCTGCTCAGACCCTAGTGTTTGTGATGGATAGTCCACGAGACCATAGAACAAAGAAGTAGTTCAGAACCCTAACTCGAATCAAAAATCCTAAGTTCGGTCCGAAAACCTTAAAATTGTTCAAAACTCAGGCAACAAAGTCTTAACACCCGGAGAGTCTCCTAACATTATAAATTAAGTATATATCATGAAATAATGAATTAAAAATAAAAAATTCTAAGCATTGTCATTTGTATCTTGGCATGTTGGAGTCCATCTGTGCAAACCGTTGTTGGGATGGGCTGTGCTGAATTTGTTGTTCTTGGTTCTAAGTCTAGGGCATCCTTGGTTGCCATTTTTGAAAATATTTTAGTTTTTACACCCTGGGTGCGTCCCCGGTGTTAGAAATGATTTTGGCTTGTACATCCTGGGTGCGCCCCCAGTATTACAAAAATGGTTTATGAATATTGTTGGACACCTCGAGTTCGTCGCTAGCATTCTGATTTCGATAGTTTGGATTTTTGGGTAAGTCAGAGAGAGCCTAATTCGGCTAACCTAATCCCACTGCGATGGTAATTCAGAGATAACCCAATTATGGCTGTCCTAAATCCCTAATCCTGGTACTTTTCTTTGGGTAATTCAGAGATAGCCTAATTCGGCTGACTTAATCCCACTGCGATAGTAACTCGAAGATAGCCTAATTCGGTTGACCTAATTCCATTGGGTAATTCGAAGGCCCTAATTTGGCTGAGCTAATCCACTACGGTGGTAATTCGGAGAGAGCCCAATTTTGGAAGACCTAAACCCCTCATCTTGGTACTTTATGTAATATGAACGTTTCTTGAATTCTCTTAGACTTTGGGTTGACATCGGCAAAGGCATCACAAGTCTTAAGGTGGGTTGTGTGCGCACATAATTGTCAGGCCCAGATAAGGGTGGCTGAATAATTGGGTGGCTGGCCCCCATGCTTGTGCCATTAAGTAAAATAGCTGTGGCATGAAGCCAGGCGACGCATTTACTATTCGCAACGAGGCGCGATGATGGCTTTGGTAATCAATTTGTCCAATAAAGTTTACTCTGGTGATTCCCGGCATGAAATTCCTATTATTATCTGGGTGCATTTTGGGTTGGGCGTCTGCATTTCATACACGCATGTTTATTGACTTGTCTGCTATTCTGTCATAAATTTGGTCTCTTTGACTATAAACTGTACTAGGTGTTTTATGGTATGTGTTGCGGTAAATTTTGTACCGTGAGATTAGTTAGAAGGTTAGAATGTTTTGCTTTTCGGCCTTGGCTCATGCCATTCGTGCAACAGGTAGGGACGATTTCTTGGAAGAAGTCAACCCCGAGGGAGAAGAAGAGTTGGAAGAACAAGGTGAATTCCAAGAGTACATGGATCCAGCTGATGCATTCTGAGGAGTTGATATCTCTGCTTTTGTTTTTATATTCAGATTTCTCGTGCTTAGTTTAATTGTTAAAAATTCTTGGTGGAACTATAATACTTATGTACTTTTGAAAGGTTTAGAATTCACTTATGATGTAATAACTAACGTATGTTAATATGAATGAATGGCTAGAATATCTTTTTATTTATATTTATATATGTCTCCACGTGTTCGGAGGACGGGGTGTCACACCTACCCTTTGCATAAAAACCACTTTTGAAAATGATTACTAAAAATAGAGGTTTTGAGGTGCACAAAAATGTGTGACAGGGGGTTAATAATTCACTGAACAGAAATAGAGACTTTCAGACGTTATTAGACCTATTGAAGGTCAAAATCTTGGACTCATGTTTGGCGGGTAGCTAGATATACATGTTGTTTACAACTTTCACGTTTTAACGTGAGCCCAAATCATGTTTGAAAATAGGGTTCTTAGGTCAGCAATAGTTTTTACAATTAAGCAAACTATATAGCGATATTTTCAATTATGAAAAACTAGTAGCAGTTTCTACAAATTTCATAAAACACTGAATGACAGGTCACACCACTAAAGAACTATAATTGCACTCTGACCCATAATCTCAAAACTTTCTTGCATTGAGTTTCTGTTATTAAATGCTTAATATTTCTCCCCATATTAAGATTCCTGATACCCACTAATTAAATTTAATTATTGATAATTTAATTTAATCGGTATCTTGAAATTTCTTAAGCCATTCAGTTTAACTTATTTGACTGTCGGATAATCAAATCCACCAGTAGGGTTTGGTTTGGTCAAAACTTATAAATTTTCTTAAGGGGGTATCGTAAATCCCGATCTTTTGGGACGTGAATTCTGTTAATAATTAATATTCACTATATAAATAATATCGCTATTCAACTCACCGGGAATATAGATCCATATAAGATCGCACCCTCTAATAAATCAAAATAATAAATATTAAATATATGTAAATCAATAATTATTTCAGGATTAAGAGTATAAGCACTATTCATAATAACCTTGGAGTGTGAATTAATTTATATAGTCAGTATAAAATTAATTA
>JAOTRH010198368.1:0-11340 GCA_034768845.1 Heliamphora exappendiculata | reverse complement strand
GGTTTCTTGGTCCAATAATCATGATCTTCCATCTACGTCTAGGATTGACTTTTTTTTTGGTGTCCACGGGGTAGAAACCAGATAACCACTTGGCTAATGTGGCTCAAATTCCTTTGCCAAGACCTTTGTCGGACTATTTGCTTATTATACTCGATAGTAGGCATATTAATAGAGGCAAGGCACCTTTTCATTTTAAAATATGTGGTCACGGATTGAGGAAATTTTGGATAGGATGACTGGATGGGAGAGGGGCTCTAGTGTGATGGGGAACTCAACCTTTATTTTGGAAAGGAAATTGGAGCTTCTTAAAGGTGATTTGAAAAGGTGGAATCCAAAGGAATTCGAGAAGCTCAAGAAAAGGCAAGGTTCATACTGAAATTCATAGACCGGATGTCATAGGAGCTGGTAGTGGTATGTTTGAAAGTGGAAAGGTAAGGAGAGAGGAGTTGAAGGTAGAGTTTTGCAGAATTGCAGAATTTGAGGAAATCAAATGAGGCAGAAGTCTTGTTCGCTTTAGGCTAGGGACAAGAACACCTGCTTCTTTCACGGGACGATCAATCCTTGTCAGAGAAATAATTGCATTGGTAGTGTTGAGTATTGGCAGCACTCTTGTCACAGAGGAGGAAGAGGTAAGGGAGACAATTGCTAGCTTCTGTCGGGGCTTATTTAGGAGTTTGGGGGTTGGCAGCCTCAACTAGGTTTTGGAGTTGTTCGATGTTAGTTAGGTTTTCAAAAAGGAGGTAGCGACTAGCGAGTGTATTGTTAGTGGTGGTGTTTCGATAAAATGGGGAAGAGTAGGAGAAAGGCTAAACTCTTTTCTGCTTGAAGTGCCACATTTGAAGGTAGTAGCTTCTTTGGAGGGAGTGAAACAGAAGGACGTTTCAGGATGTGGAGGAACCCATGTATAAACTGAAGAGCTCCATGCTGGCAATTTTGCATAGTTGATTTATGAGAATGGCATGCCTACATTGGATAATGTTGTTGATTTTGTAGATTTTTTAGTTTTTATAAAGATTCTTTA
Organism: Heliamphora exappendiculata; assembly: GCA_034768845.1. Taxonomy (NCBI): domain Eukaryota; kingdom Viridiplantae; phylum Streptophyta; class Magnoliopsida; order Ericales; family Sarraceniaceae; genus Heliamphora; species Heliamphora exappendiculata. Next base: position 10,319 of record JAOTRH010198368.1, on the reverse strand, counting down.
GTCATTTTGTTTGTTATTAAGACAACATCCTTCCCTTTTTGTACAGGGTTTTCCCCATTTTTCTCTTCTATTTGTTGCTTGAAAAAAAATCGAGAGCTTTATTTTTCACATTCTTCCACAAAATCAACTTATTTAACTTACAAGTTACAACTACTGGCTGGATATGGTTCAAAGGGTCTAAATGCTCCGGTTGTGGATTACTTAAGAACATTGGTGAAAATAAGCATAAGCAGTCAATGAAATGCGTACCATTAGCCTACCAAAACAAGTACAATACCAGAAGAGAATCTCTTAACTGTTAGGAATCAAAGTCTCTAGGGCTTTTCTAATTTCACAGTAGGAAATGGTATCAAGGCTCTGGCATCAATACAACTTTGATCAATTCAAATTTGACAACAAAAAAATAAAATTTCCTTTCATAGATTCATTCATTGTATGCAGTAATTAATCCCATACCGTACCGTACCGGTCCATACCATACCATACCGGTACATACCGTTTTTCGGGAATTCCGGTACATTCAATGCTTTGTTCCGTCTCGCTCTGAATACTGGCTGTGACTGGCGTGTACCAGAAATACCGAGCGGTACATGAGATTTGTGTATTTCGGGCGGTACATAACTAGCCAAAACTCAAGACACAAAACTACATAGTTTTGGGCAAAACTCAAGACTTCAGAAATCAAAGTTGTTCTCCAGATTAGGGATTTCTCATTTCTCCATATTAGGGCAAAACTCAAAACTCAAGACATCGACGGCAACCATCTCACCGCCGCTGCCATCCTCAGCCACGACGGAAGCGTTTGGGTTCAAAGCTCTTCTTTCCCCAAGATTCTCTCTCTCTCATCTGTTATTCGCAACAGTATATCTCCATTATTCTGTTTTTTTTTCTTTTTCTAAATTATGTTTGGTTTCGGTTGGTTCTCTCATCGATCTAGTTTGTGAAAACGGTGATGATCTGTGTTGATTAGTGTTTCGATGATTTCTTTTGTGAATCGTTGAGGTTTTCATTAGATCCATATGTTCAACTTTTGAATCTGCTGTCATTAGTTGAGCTGGATTAATTGAGAGTTTTGATAAATTTTTGGATCAATTGTATTTGTGATTATTCCCTAGTTTGACTGTAATTGTGTTTGTGATCACTTGTGTTTGTCAATACCAGACATAGTTATAATAAAATTTTTTGTTAACCTTAGGAACCAAATGAGTGATAATGCTTCTAGTGCTGCCACATCTGTTGGTTCAGCTCCAACAAAATCTGATGATCCTGCCTGGGCTCATGCTACTATGGTTGTGGGTAAAAGGAACAATACTATTTGCCTCCATTGTGGTAAACATCTTAAAGGTGGCGAGATCACATGACTAAAATACCATCTTGTTTGCATTCAGGTGAAGTTGATCCTTGCAAAAAGGTGCCACTAGATGTAAAATGGCAAATGAAACAATTGATTGAAGAGAATCAGAGAGAGAAAGAAAGAAAAGAACAAGTAAAGAAATTGGACATGGCCCTTCCTATGATGAATACAATGAACATGATATTGAAATGAGCGGTCACTTGCTAATGACCAATCAAGAAAAAATAACGAGGGGAGTGAAAAAAGAAAGCAAATGAAAAGTTTTTTTGCTCCAAGAACAACGCCAGGTGCTCAACCATCTATAGAAAGTGCTTTAGCATCTAAAGAAGTTGTTGATAATGCAAGAATGGCCATTGCTCGATGGTGGTACGATGCTAACATTCCATTTAATGCAACTTTATCTAAGTATTATCAACCCGAGATTGATGCAATGTTAGCTATGAGGCCGGGTTTCAAGGCACCTTCTTATCATGACTTGAGATGTATTCTCCTAAATAATAATGTTCGTGAGATTAGAGAGTACCTTCTTGAAATTCAGAGCTCATGGAAGAATTATGATTGTTCAATTATGTCTCATGGATGGTCAAGCGAAAATCAAGTGCCACTAATAAATTTTCTTGCTTATTGTCCCAAAGGCACAATATTTTTGGAGTCAATTGATGCATCAGGGCTTGTTAAGGATACGGATACACTATTTGGTATTTTTGATGAAGTTGTTTAGCTTGTGAAAGCAAATAATATTGTTTAGTTTGTGACAGATAATGTAGCTTCTTATAAAGCTATAGGAAAAAGGTTGCAAACGTTTCTTTTGGTCTCCTTGTGCAGCTCATTGCTTGGATTTGATGTTGGAGAACTTTGCTAAGCCACGATATTTTCCTCACATAAATACCACAATTCATAAGGCCAAATAGGTTACAAGATACATCTACAATCATGCATGAGTTGTTAACATAACGAGGAAAGATTTCACTAAAGGAAGAGATTTGTGTCGCCCCAGGATTATAAGGTTTACAACAAATTTCTTAAGTTTGCAATGTATCCTTGATTTCAAGAAAGAGCTTTGACAAATGTACACCAGCGGCAAATGGCTTGGGTCTCGTTATGCAAAAAGCAATGCAGGAAAAGAAACTTCTAAAATTATTTCGGAAGATGGAGAGTTTTGGTCAAATTTTCAAATTGTGGTGAAAATTAGTGAACCTTTGGTGAAAGTTCTTCGTCTCGTGGATTGTGATGAGAAACCTACTATGGGGTATTTGTATGAAGCAATGGATAAAGCAAAAGAGGCAACTAAAATAAGACTAAACAACAGGCTTCCCTGGTACAACCCATATATTAGAGTGATTGATACTAGATGAGATAAACAACTTTATAGTCCTCTTTATACTGCCGGTTGCTTTCTTAATCCAGGAATATATTTTAGGCCCTCTTTCACCAAGCAAAAGGAAGTTGCTCAGGCTTTTTATGATATTGGTGCCAGATGATCATATGCAAAAGCTAATAAATTCTCAACTCAAAGCATACAAACAATCAACTGGTGACTTTGGTATGCCGCTTGCAATTCGTCAGCATGAAAGATTAAATCCAGGTACATTTATATTTTTAATGTATTTTTCCATGAAAATACTATTATTTTTTTTACTTTTGAATTAGCCACTTAATTTGTTTCTATTTATTTAGTTGCATGGTGGGAGCAATTTGAAAATGATTGTTTGGAATTACAAAAGTTTGCAATCCAAATACTTAGTCAATGCTGTAGTGCAAATGAATGTGAAAGAAATTGAAGTACATTTGAGTTCATCCATCCCATGAAACCGAATAGACTAGAGCATAAAAGATTAAATGATCTAGTTTATGTTCGTTACAACTTGAAGCTTCGAGAAAGGTATCATTAAGTAAAATTTAGAATAATTCATATCTAAATTTCTATGAATAGTAAGCTAATGAAAATGTGATGTGATTACTTGTAGGAATATTAGCTAAAGAAAAGATACTCTTGACCCAATTAGCCTAGACAACATAGATGTGCTGGAGGATTGGGTATCTGAAGAAGTTGCTCTACTTGATGAAGAAAATCTTGCATGGGAGACTATTGGACCTCTATCTTTGAATCCATTGTCACTGGAGGATCAAGAACCTAACTTTGATGCTGCTGCTGATAATTTTCCAAATGAAAATGAGAGTCAATATGATTGGGAAGGTGGAAATGCTTATTTTGGAGGAGACAGATCCTTATGTCTATGTTGATTGATTGCATTTTTTTTAATTTATGAATTTGGATGTTAAACTTATTTTCTATGACACATTTGTGATGAATATGTACTAAACAATGAGTATGTTTTAAGAATTTTTATATGAAAATAAGTTATTTGTTGATGATAATATATATAATAAATACCTATAATATGTATAGCGGTAAATCTGAAACGGTATATGATATTTCACCAATACCGATACGTACTGTACCAATGGAAAAAATGGTACATTAGCCAGTACGGTATTCAAAACTATGGTTATATGCATGGATGAAGAAATGATAGTGAAATCTGGCAAAAGGGTTGAGACCAAGCCGAGGAGGTGTTTGCTTCTATTTTCTGTTTGGTTCAATCTTTTATGTTCATTAGAGCTGATATCGCCATGTTTCATCAATTTCTACACTTATTTACTCTAGTTTCTTAGATTACTGTCATTGTAAGATTGGAACGGGATTCCATATACCATTCAATATATTATCTTTTCATAGAGTGGCCGATAAGAAGAAAACAAATAAGTTTATTAGATGTTTAGAGGTGGGCCCAGGTGCGGTGGTGGATAAGAAAGATCAAATTACTAATGAAGTCTTTAATTTTTATTCAAACTTGTATTCTAATGGGGGAATTGTAGACCAAAGACTAATAGTTCAATTAGGCATCGATTAAGGAATCTAACTCTAGATGATTGGAGAGGCCTTTTGATGAAATGGAGATTAGAGAGGCGATTTTTGATTGGGAAAGAGACAAGGCTTCTGGGTAGATGGGTTTCCCATAGCAATATTTCAAGATTATTTAGATATTGAAAAGGACGATTTAGTTAGAGTTTTTACTGAATTCTTTGATACAAGAGTGGTGAATGCGCGTAAAAATGCGACTTTTATTTATTTGATTTCAAAGAAAGAAAATTCTTGAAAAATTAGTAATTTTAGGTCCATCAGCTTGATTACATCCTTATATACATTTTTTGAAAAAATATTATCGAAAAGGCCGAGAGCTATTTCGGGAGATACTATTTATTTGGCATGTTATGCTTTTGCGAAGGGTCGTAAGATTTTAAACATTGTTTTGGTTGTGAATGAGAGGGTGGAAAAATATAGTCTTACATGGAGGGTTTAATTTTTAAAGTAGATTCTAAGAAAGCTTATGACCATATTGATTGGAAGTTTTTGAATTTTGTGATGTACAGAAAATGTTTTGGGAATTAGTAGAGCAAATAGATTAAAGTTTGTTTATCTTCTTGTAATATGTCGCTTTTCGTAAATGGGAATGCTAGATATTGCCTAAGACCCATTGTTTCCTTCTCTTTTTGCAATGGTAGGTGATGTTCTGCGTAGGTTGGTGGATAGGGCAAGGGAAGATAAGTTTAATAATTTTGTTGTTGGCAGGGATAAAGTTTGTGAATCTCACTTATAATATGCAGATAATACTATATTTTTCTCCTCTGGGGACAAGGCAAAGATAGTTAATTTGCTTTCAATTTTAAGAATTTTTTAGGTTGTTTTGGATCTTAAGGTTACTTTGAATAAAAACAATTTTGGGCATTAATATTTAAACAACTATGTTATAAAGGTTTAGGTGTTATAGGGTGCCATATTGAGAGTCTCATATGCAAGTATTTAGGCCTCTCATTTGGCGTAATCCTATAAGTGAATCTTTTGGACTCCAGTGTTGAGAAATATTAGGAAGAGGTTGGAGGGTTGGAAAAGAGCATTATTTTCGAGGGGTGATAGATACATATTGGTGCAATCGGTCTTGTGTAGTATCCCCATTTATTATTGTCTTTGTTTAGGACTTTGGTTGGGGTGGCAAGCATGATAGAAAAGATGATGAGAGAGTTTTTGTGGGAAGGATGGGATGTAGGAAGAAAAGATAATTTGGTGAATTGGGAGGTGGTATCCCTTCCAAAAAGAAAAAGGGGACTTGCTATTGGGAATATCGTTGCAAGAAATATTGCCCTTCTTGGTAAATAACTTTGGAGATCCAATTGAACATCTCAATTTGACATTCCGTTATTAAGAGTAAATGTAGGGTTTAATTCAATGGTAGGAATACTCTCGCAGTTAACATGTGTAATTATCGATCTCCATGGAAGTTTATCTCTTCTATATTTCTCATTTTTTTCGGTTCCTATCTCTAAAAGTGCATGATGAAAGTGCTCGATTTTGGAATGCGGTGTGGCTGGGTGATTCCTCTTTTGAAGTGGTGTTTCGCATTTATATTAGTTGGTTTATTCCCATAATGTCTATATTGTCTCTTTGGGTCTTGGTTAATTTCATTAGAAACCTCAATGATCCAGAGGCTCTTGAGGTGTCATCTTTGCTAACCATGCTTCATAGTGTCTATTTGAGGTTAGATGTTAGTGATAAAAGAGTTTGGTCTCTTCAATCTTTAGGAATCTTTTCTTGCAATTTTTTTTCCCGACAAAATCGTTGGCAATCCCAATGTCACTCATTTCCATCATAATAATAAAATTTGGAAAGCGATTGTGCTTCTTAAAGTGAAGACTTTTATGTGGTTTGTGTCTAATGAAAATCTCATTACTAATGACACTTTGCAAAAATGAGACATAATCGATAACTTTGTCCTCAATGGAGCATCATGTGTAGGAGGAATGAGGAATCTCTAGATCAGTTATTCTTGCTTTGTGTTGTGATTTTAAATATTTGACATCAGCTTTTTAGTTGGTGTCTTCGGCTTTTTATGCTCAAATGATTTTGATGGATTTTGAGAGTTTTGGGGGTAACAAGAAACTCTAGAGGTGTGCAACATTTGATGTTTTTTGAGTGCTTTAGTTGGAATGGAATGCTAGGGTTTTTTAATAGAAATTTGAAGATGTTGAATTATTATGAGACAACTTGGTTATTTGTTATCATTTTGGATCTTTATTTTTCCTCAGTTCAAGGGAATTACACTCTTTAATTTCTAGGAATTGGAAAGCAATTTGTGATTTCAAATTTTCAATTCATATATTATATTTTTCATGGTGTACTACTCCTTGTCCTCACTTTGTTGTATGTTGTCCGTTTCCATATGATTAATAAACTTACCTTTTTTGTTGTTGATAAAAAAAAAAGAAGTTATGTTAATTGGCTTACTTCCCCTAAAATCACCACAGCTTCACCTAGTTTTGCCAGTCTTGTCATTGCTTTATAGTTTGTGCACCAAGTTGGAATACTTTCCACACTTCAATATATCATCTACGAAGTCAACAAAATAAAATTAAAAAGAAAGTAACACAGATCTGAAACCTCATACCTTCTCCAATTGTCGTTGGTATAAATCCGTTCGATAATATGCAGTTGACATCAACATACTTGGATTATATGAGCGGAAAAGACTGCAAAATAACCACAAAAGACAGAGGTCATGATACAAATCTCAAATTCATGCAAACAAATAACCAGGCAGAATATGCTCGGGAATAAATACCCAAATTAATAATGCCGGTATGACTCGGCCATTTAATCTGATTCATTTATTTTTGATTAGTTTTGATTGCAGGCAGTAGGGTGTTATGTAGTACTGATAGTCTTTTTCCCCCCTATTTGGGTGGACTTCTTGTCTGCCTCTCCGGAAGCACGAATACGGGATATAGATACGATACGATACGAATTTTTTTTTAAAAAGTAGAATACGAGTACGGTTTGGATACGTTTGTAAAAAAAAAATATTTTTTATAGTTTATAGTATTGTATTATTTATAAAACTAAACTAAAAGTAAGAGTTAATTCATTTTATTCTTACTTTGAAACGTTTAATAACTATCAAAGTCAAGAATAACTGAATAAGTAATACATAAATAAAAATTTCCATTAAGTATTAAAAAATATCAAGATGGTAGTACATTCATAACAATAAAACCAAAAGATCAACTAAATAAAAAATAACTTCAAAAAAAAAATTAAAAAAATTGAAACGAATCCAAAAAGTATCCCATTCGCGTCCAAAACACATCCCGTGCGTATCTCCACGTATCCCGGGCATATCCAAAACGTATCCGAAATTGAATAAAAAATTATTTTTGGATACTTTTCTGGCATATCCAATACATATCCCCGCGTATCGGGAGTGTATTGGTATCCGATACTTGTATGGCACCATTTTCAGAGTATCCGTGCTTCATAGTCTGCCTCTTTAATTTGTATTCTTTTTCCAGTTTAATAGAATTCATTTTTTGCCGATCCACAAAGTGATATTGCCAAAATGACGACTGGAAGAACAAACACCATGTTGCAACATATGCAATTTTCTTAATGGGAACTGTCATTCTCATGGAGCAACTAGGGAGATCCAAAAATTTTCTCCAATTGGTAGAGTAACTAACAGCATATTGAAAGTTCAAGAACCACTCTCCTTGTTTGGATCGTATATTGCCTGCATGCTTCCTCAAGAACTAAGTAACATGGAGACGTGACACGACATGAACACACTGACTAGTCGAGTTTCAAAAAATGCAAGATATGACACGCCTGAGACACATTTGAATTTTATATTTTCATATATTTATTATATGCCAAATCTAAAAATAATTTATTCAGTGGTAATTAAAAATAAACATATCACTAGTAAAGTCTAACACCCCTATATTTCATCTTATAAATGATTTAAAGCCTATTTAGTGTGCATAATTTGTGTTTTGAAAAATACAAAACATTGTTACTATAAAGAAATTTATCACATAGGATGCATTCAAAGGGTCCAAGAAGTGTCGTTGAAAGTGTCAGTCAAGTTCAAAAAAAGATATCATATTATAAATTTAATTTTTTAATTAAGAGACATCTAAAAAGTGTTGGACATGGATTAAAAAGTGACCAAAGAGTTTCTTCGAAGAAGTGTCCGCGTTTCTTAACTCAAGAATCTGACTAGTTGCTGATGGACAAGGAATCCAACAAAATTCTAGGAGATTTTACTATTCAAAGCTGGAAAACAAAAAAAATACAAAACAAAAAAAGGGACCAAGAGTCGAAACAACTGGAACAGTTCACAGCTATGAAGCACGGACACTTCTACGAAGGTGGCGTGCCGTGTCGGACATCCGTGTCGGACACGACACTTGTTGGACACTCTTTCAACACTCCTAAATCTGTATTCAATAATTTTTAAATGTCTTGATTAAAAAATTAAATTTATAATGTTGTACAATTTTTAAACACTTGGCGGACACTTCAATGACACATCTTGAACTCTCCGAACGCGTCTTATGGAATGAGTTTTTCATAGTAACAATGTTTTGCATTCTTCAAAACGCAAATTATGTCAACTAAATATGTTTTGGAGTAATTATAAGAGAAAATTCAAGACTTCTTAAATTTATTAGTGATATGTTATATATTTTTAATTACTATTAAATAAATTATTTACATATTGAATATACAATTAATATATAAAAATATAAATTTTTAACGTATCCTAGATGTATCGTATTTTGCATTTTTTGAAAATTAACATGTTGACATGTTCGTGTCGTGTCGTGTGTCCGTGTCCATGCTACTTAAGTTCACAGTAATTGCCCAAGTGATTGTCTCATTTTTTAAAATACGGCTATGCAAATTAGAAAAATGTGAACAACCTGAGGAACAAAAGAACAACATTGGGATAAAGGCAAGATAAAATTGAAAACGGGCAAAACAAGATAAAATTGAAAACGGGCAAAACAAAATCTGAGCTACAAACCAAAATGCTTTTTTACTCATCCTTTCTTTTCTCTCTAAATAATTTCTTCGTAGTCAAGGGAGACAAATTCATAGAAGATAGCTGAGTTGGATATTCATGTAGGATTTACCAGTTTTTGGCCAGTAATGAAAATTTGTGTTGAAAGTCTCAAAGTGCTTATGTTAAAGGGAGAGAAATGCTTGATGTGTTACACTGAGAGTATTGACCTGTGACTGAGTAGAAAGACAGATTATTTGGAAATTAGACATTTGAAAGGTTGTTTCTTAGGATACACACCCATCAAGATTGGCTGACAGAGACGTTTTGTCATACAGTCTTTGCGTTTGTCAATTTAATATAGTGTTGACAATTGTATACATAAACAGAAACCAACTGTACCTATGGGCCAGAAACTCAATAATAAAACAATTGAAGGCCATGTTATCTAAAAACATATTAAAAAGCAAAAAACAAATAAACAGGAGTCTGTATCAGCAAAAGTGAATCATCTTATAATGTTATATTGCAGCATACCTGTTCAATGAAGCATTATCATATATGTTTAGCCTTTCAAAGAAAGCAAGGGTATAAAATGTAAACCGATCCACAACAGAGACACCAACCTGTATCAAAGAAACCATTTCAAATGCAAAATGAAAGATAGACAATTGCTGTCATGAAAGGATTAGAGTCCCCCAATCCATAAAAAAAAGAATCCCAATCACATACTGGTTGCAAAATGGAAGTGTCAGTGAATCTATACTTACATCAGAGTCCAAGTGATGTGAATAAGAATTTTCTCCTTTCATGCTACTTCCAACAGCCAAAACACCAGGAGAATGAAGCTGCAAGGAAAGAAATGAAATTCCATTCCACATCAAGACTAATTCTCCAAAGTAGCATAAGCAACACCTAAACAGCCAGACATACAATATTTGACAGGGAATTATCAAAACATGTTCTGGTTCCAAAACATGCATGGCCTCATCCACGAATCAGGCATCTACAGGTTCAAACTCGGATGAAACATAGAAAAAAGCGGGGTGGATGGGTTTTTTTCTTTT
>JAOTRH010198357.1:580-11340 GCA_034768845.1 Heliamphora exappendiculata | reverse complement strand
TATATATATATATATATATATATATATATATATATATATATATATAGCACAATAAAAAAAACTAAATCGTTTTACTGAATTTTATTCAAGAGAATTTGTTTATGTATAGCTGATTGTATTTAATGATCATCTTAATATTCCGTACTTTTTACATGTAACAATAAGTTCTCAATATTGAAATACATTTGTTGGTCTTGCTCATAGAATGGTAGAAACAAAAAGAGACAACATATTCATTAGTATACTTGCTCCTAACTTTGTCATTAATATTAGTAATATATAGCTTACTACTTACTAGCTATTAATACATAGAAAGAGAAATTTTTGATGCAATGGATTATGATATTTTCATTCAAAACTTTTAAAAAATAATAACTCATTGCGATAAATTATAAAAATATACTTTTAAGTTTTGTAGATGTTTAATTTTTAGACACTTTTGTAAAAGTATATATTCTTTCGTTTGATATTTAATTGTGCTTGATTATGAAAAAATAATTATTATACTTGAAGCTCTGCCCTCACTGTGTTCAATTTTTAGATCCGGCACTGATTATGAAACATGATATTGATATGCGTCATGCAATACGTGATGGAAATATAAAATATTTGAATACTTTATACTTTTGATTAACTTATTGTGCAAAGAATAAATATTGTTGGAAAAATATGCATTGTTATATTCCAAGTAATTTTTTTCCTTCATAAATATTTATTCAAGTGGTACGTACTAAATATCTTATGACAGATTTAAGGCCTCTTATCTTTGTATTGTTTTGTCGTATAAAGAATCTATTTGTGAACTTATAAAGTTGTCCATTAATTATTAAAATCTAAATGATATGTTAATGTATTACAGAAAACATATTGTACAATTATTAAGAATGAGAAACATTTTGACTATAAATTCGATTTTTAATATAATAATGTGTTTTATTTGTAATATTTCTTATCGTATTCATATGTATTATATATGTTGATTTATGCATAACCTTACTTTCTAGAACTGATTTATGCATAACCTTACTTTCTAGAACTGTACTTTCATAAAAATGTTAATTAACATAGTTTGATATTTTGTTCTTACACGGTATTTATGTTCTAATAAATATACTTAATTTTTTATTCTATTCTTGATTATGTTAAATATTATACAATACACAATATGATATTATACACAATTTGAAATAATAGAAGGACGATGGGCGATTTGTATCCTGATTTAACAACCATGAGAGTGATATGCGGAAGAATTCTATTATGCGGTGGTCCTTTATATACACCATCTTTTTGACATTTGGAATCGGTATCATTTCAAATCTTCCTATGAGAATGAAATGCCCATGGAATCCTTTTTTCTCACTGATGAAAAAGCTAGCTGATTTCTTTGCTTGCTTTCCACTCACTGTACGTTTAGGTTCCATGATTGTTGGTGGTTAGGAGATGTGAACTACCTAGATCCTGTGTAAATATTAAACTCTCGATATTTTTAATAGTTCAAGCCAAAGTTTTAAATATCGGTTATTGCGTATTGTACCGGTCAATATATATCATAATTTTGGACTTCTAATACCGATATTTACTAATGTATCGATGGATGCTATCTATATCTATCGATACATGACCGTATTACCAATATTAATATGTCATTTGATACCGTAATTTAGAACCCTAGGTTCAAACTTAATTAGTGTTCTTGCTAGTTTATTAGTCAACAAATTAAGCACAAAGTTATGACTATATCCAGCATTGAATGAGTTTCGGGAGTGAGAGAAGTTCACTACATCTGCCTGGTCCATCCACAGTCTAGCATAACCATGAGAACCACTTTTGAGAGAATCTTGGAACAACTGAACAAAATACAATTGGCCAAACTAACTTTTAAAACGTGGATCTGCTAATGTGGACTAGAAGGGTCTCCTAGTTATCTGATTCCCAAGGATAAGCTGATAAATATTTGAGATTCATATGCCCACACAGATTGTTGTTTACATCTGTCCATACATTCTATACATCGAGAAAGGAAATTATAAGGTGATAAACAGTTCTGTGGCTTAAATCAGTTGGATAAGGTACATGTGATTATTGCCAGGGAAAGGTGAGACAAGATCTAGATGTTATGGAGGGAGAAAAACAGTTCAATGATCGAATGTTTTGCCCACTCATGCAAGTTGGTTTTGGTAATGAACCATTTGTAAAGATTGTGAAGAAAAACGTTTTGGATAATTCCGTTCGGATGGGAGTTTGTATGATAAGAAACAGTGTATCATCTGGATGGAGCGCAGTGGACTATTGCACGTTTTAACCCTAATCTCTATTATTTTTAATACATATATAAGTGGGTTTCGTACCAAATCCCTAGAAAAGTGTGTATATACAAATTTCAAGTTTGTAACCTATTTTTGCCTAAGAATAGTAAAACGTGTGAGTTCGTGGATAATGTGGTCCCAGAATTTTAGGTTTTTGCAAAAATAAAAAATTTAAGGATATTTCAAAAAAATCTTAATGGAGATAAACATGCAAATCACAAGTTATAAACTAAAGAAATAAACATGTAAATCACAAGTTACGAACTAACATAATAAACATGCAAATCAAGAATTAAAATTCAAATTCTAACCCGACCTCTTTATAGGGATATAGAAGGTGTGGAGAGGAAAATGTCAGGGGTCGTGCAAGTATTCCTGTGATGCGACGATCCGAATGTATCCTCAAGTCAAGAATTCAGTGCTCGTCTTCCAGATTCGCTAGGAAAAGCTTCAGTTCCAATACTTCGGGAAGGGGGAGTAGTAGTGTGAGTCAGGGTTTGCATCGGTAATTCGATAGAGTATCGACGGCCAGAATTCGTCTCAAAATTTTACCAGAGATACGAAATTATAGACAATGCCACCTAATGTAATAATTACACGTCCAAGGCTCAGAATATTCTCAAACAAGTTGCGGTTGTCACCATTAAAGGTTGTAACCATGAGAATTAATGTGGCGACCGTAACTTTTTGTAGGATTTCTATGGGTTTCTTGTTATGGTCGAGACAATAATGGTTACAGGCAAAAAATTCAAACGTTGTGGGCGCAACTGTAGGGGCCAGTGAACAACTAGATCACAAGGTTTTGATGTTGCAGCCTCAAGGTTTGTAAGTTTACGGCCTTGAGATTTAATTTTCTGAAGTACTAGTTTTGAATCATTTCTCGATGATTGCTTAGAGACTTTGGGTATCATTCCACTTTGTTTTTATTATTAGATTCGTCTGGATAAAGCTAAGATTCTGCAGGATCAAATTTGGGTGTCTACAGTTGTCCCTCTTTAACACAACTTGCGCAGCAACGCATTATGCGAGTTATATCAAAGATCCAGAGACAATACTCATTTGACCAAGTCGTTAATATTAGGCTACAAACACACATCAAGCATGCATATGAAAATGGTCGTACTCGAACTTCTATCGAGCTGCCTACGTACCCTTTTGCTAGAGATCAGACCAAAATGTAGTTCCAGAACAAAATGCAAGAGGTGTAAGATACAAAACATGGTGCAGGTATAAAGTATGAAGCAAAACATATGAATTTCTAAAGGTCGGGTTAGAACCTAAAGAAGCACTTACAAACAAATAATTCAAAGATCGAGTTAAGATCTAAGAACTCAGTTGGGGATAAAATAATTAAAAGGACCGAGTCAAGACCCCATAAATTATTTTAATCGGGAAAGTAATATAAGTTAATAGATCGAATTAAGATCTAAAAATTTAGACGAGAACAAGATAAAAAAATAATTAAAAAGTCGAGTCACGACTTTAAAATTATTTTTCTCGACTTTTTAATTATTTTTATTGAAAAAAAAATTACAAATTAATAGGTCGAATCAAAATTTAAAATTTTGGACGAGAACAGGATAAAAGATAATTAAAAAGAAGAGTTAAGACGTTAAAACTATTTTTATCTGAAGAAAATCACAAATTAATAGGTTGAGTCAAGTTCTCAAAATTTGAACGAGAACATGATAAAAATAATTAAAAAATCGAGTCGAGAGTTTAAAATCATTATTATCTGGAAAAGAGGCAACACAAACACACCTTTATAAGCAATGATGACCAATAAAACGTAATGATGACAGACTTAAAGCACCCATAACATCCCGAGCTTGCAGTTACAAGGTATTGGAGGCAAACTGTCAAGATTATTAATTTATATACTATTTTTCGAACAAAGAAAACTGGATAGGAAAACGCCAAAACATGCTCCAAATAAAAATGTTTTGATGTTGAACTATCAAAATAAAAACCCGTGCCACCACAGTTAATTTAGACGAATATCTTTCGGTCGTTTCTTCAACTACGAACTTTGATTCTTGGAGTTGAAGCTCTGAACAAACCTTCTACTGTATATCCAATGTGATTCTCCAACGTAATGTGAGGTACAATCATTCGAGAACTTGTACCGGCAGAACTCTATCAATCTTAGTCTTGAAGACAACAACTGAATCTGGTTTAGCCTACCTACATATTTATAAGCTACAGTAGGAACTTGTGAAGTAATTATGATATAGACTTTTAGTGCGATTCAAATACCTTCTAGTAGTTTTTATAATTATAAAAATCTTACAATAATTGCTGCAATATTCATAAAACACTACATTACGGTTCATACCACTAAAGAACTATAACTGCACTTCTAGCCATAATCTCAAAACCAATTGCATTGACCTCTTGTTATTAAATACTTAACTCATTTTTTCACATTAAGATTTTTTATACCTGCTAATTAAATTTAAGTACTAATAATTTAATTTAATCAACATCTTTAAAATTTCTTAAATCCTTTTGCTTAACTTATTTGACTGCCAGATAATTAAATTCACCTACAAGGTTTGACCTAGTCAAAACTTATAAGTTTCCTTAAGGGGGTATTGTCAATCCTGAACAATCGGAACGTGGATTCTGTTAATAATTAATATTATTCACCATATAATTAGTACTGCTATCCAACTCACCAAGACTGTTGACACATAAAAGATCGCTCCATCTAATGAATCAAAAGAACGAATATTAAATATACGCAAATAATAATTATTTCAGGATTAAAAGTATGAGCACTCATAATAACTGTTGAGTGTAAATTAATTTATATAGTTAGTATAAATTTAATTACCTTAATGTCGTCCTGTTCAATAACATAAAGTGTAATAGCATAAAGAGTTGGAGCAATAGATAACGCTATTATCTGTTTCTCGTAATCAAGACATGCCTATTAAAATTATGTGCTACAGTCGTACCGATGGTATGTCCATTTTCATTTCAACTATGAACAAATCTTATATTCTGTAAGAACCTATAATCTGGTCTTTTGTATGCAAATCGTACCCTACACGCTAAATTAAATACTGTACAGAATAAAGAACAACCATGCATAACATTAAAGAAATGATATTGCATTCATTACTCAATAAGATTCTTATAAAATAGAAAAATAATTTTATTAAAAATAAAATTAAATACTAAAACCAAATAAAAATTCATGGTTTGTAGTATACAACCCTGACAATCTCCCACTTATACTCAAAATTATGTTGCCATACATATGTCTCTTATGCCTTCTACATGACTATCAAAAGTTCTAGTTCGTAGGTTTTTTGTAAAAGGATCTATAAGGTTATCCCCTGATGCAATCTTAGTCACAACAACATCACCCCTCTGTATAATTTTTTTGTATCAGGTGATACTTACACTCAATGTGATTTCCTTTCTTGTGGAGTCTTGGCTCTTTCGAATTTGCAACTTCTTTGCTATTGTCACAATAAAGTGTAATAACCGACTGAATTGAAGGCACCACATCCAGATCCAACAAGAAGTTTCTAAGTCAAACGGCATCCTTAGCTGCTTTAGAAGCTGCCACATACTTGGCCTCTATGGTAGAATCAACAATGTCAAACTGCTTGATACTTTTCCAACTTATAGCTCCACCTCTTAAGGTAAACACATATCCTGAGGTAGACTTACAAAAATTATTATCTGACTGAAAGTCCGAGTTTGTGTATCCCAAAGGTACTAGACTATCTGCCTGTTAAATCAACATATAATCCTTAATCATTTTTAGGCACTTTATTATATTATTTACTGCAATCTAATGTCTTACCCTGGATTAAACTGATATCTGCTAACCATGCTAATGGCACAGCAGATGTCGGATCTTGTACAAAGCATAGCAAATATTAGGCTTCCTACTATCGAAGCATAAGAAACCGCCTTCATCTTCTCTATCTCATCAGGTGTCATAGGACACTAATCCTTGGATAGAGTGATTCTATACCTGAAAGAAAGAAATATTTTCTTAAAATCCTGCATGCTAAAACGAGTAAGGAGATAATCAATATACTTTGCTTGTGATAAGCTCAGCATCCTTTATTTTCGATCTTGCAAAAGCTTGATCGCAAGGATGTGACTGGTTTCTCCCAAGTTCTTCATATCGAACTGTTTAGATAATCATACTTTTACCAAAGATAACACTCCCACATCATTTCCGTTCGGCAAGATATCATCTACATAAAGTACTAAAAAGACTACAACGCTTTCATCATGCTTCTTTATACACACAGGACTCATCTGGATTTTGAGTCCATAAAGGTAATACCTCCACATCTTTAACTAAAATCATAGTCGCCCAGGTATTCCATCCATCTCCTCTGTCTCAAATTTAAATTCTTCTGCGAGAATAAATATTTGAGACTCTTATGGTCGGAGAAAAATTCAAACCGTTCTCCATAAAGGTAATGCCTCCACATCTTTAACGCAAAAATAACTGCTGCTAATTCTAAATCATGTGTTGGGTAGTTCCTTTCATGTGTTTTCAATTGCCTGGATCCATATGCCACAACTTTGCCCTGCTGCATCAGAACACACCCTAACCCTTCATGAGACGCGTCACAATATACTTCTTAACCAAGACCCCTCTCAGGTATGATCAGTATCGACACACTGGTCAATCGATTCTTTAATTCTTGGAAAGCATCTTCGCAAGCATCACTCCATGTGAATTTAACGCTCTTTCGAGTGAGTCGAGTCAAGGGAGACGCTAAATGGGAGAAATCCTTTACAAAACGACGGTAATACCCTGCAAGGCCTAAGAAACTTCTGATATCAAACACACTTTGTGGTCTTTTCCAATCTTGCACGACCTCTACTTTAAAAGGATCAGCAGTTACTCCGTCTTTTGACACAACACGTCCCAAAAATTTTACTTCGGGCAGCCAGCATTCACATTTCTCATACTTAGCATAAAGCTTGTGTTCTCTCAAAAGTTGAAGCGCCACACGTAAATTCTCCTCATGAACTTCTGGGGTCAGAGAATAAATCAAAATGTCATCAACAAAAACCACTACAAATTGATCAAGGTAAGGCTAGAAGATTCGATTCATCAAATCCATGAAAGTTGCGGGAGCATTCGTTAAACCAAAGGGCATCACCAAAATTTCATAGTGTCCATAATGGGTACGAAAAGAGGTCTTAGGTATGTCATCCTCCCGAACTCTTAATTGATAATAACCCGATCTCAAATCAATCTTTGAAAAACATGCAGAGCCTTTCAATTGGTCAAATAGATCATCAATCCTAGGCATCGGGTATTTATTCTTCACCATAACTTGATTCAATTTTCGATAATCGATACATAATCGCAATGAGTCGTCTTTCTTTTTAGCAAACAATGCCGGTGCTCCCCACGGCGAGACACTAGGAGAATAAAGCTCTTGTCCAACAAGTCCTGCAATTGAATCTTCAATTCTCTCAACTCCGCTGGAGAAAAACGATAAGATCGCACCGATATTGGAACAGTCCTTGGGATAAGCTCAATAGAAAATTCAACTCCTCTATGTGGCGGCAGTTCGAACAACTATTCCGAAAAAACGTCACTAAACTCGTTCACTACCGGTGGAAGCTCCCCTCGTACGGAAGGATCATCCTTAGTTAAAAGGGTAGAAAGAATCGCAGGCACATTAGTTAAATGATTCACGTCACCGGGTTGTGGTGTCATCTTATCATGCTTATCCCCCACATAGAAGAAAGTGTCTCCTTTTGGAGTATACAAGAAGATCCTTCGTCGATCACAATCAATAAATGCACAAAATGCAGTTAACCAGTCCATTCTGAGAATAATGTCAAACCCTGACATCTTCAACACGATAAATTCAAATACCAGATGGCGATCAGCTATTACTACTTCGCACCTTCTACATACACACCTTAACGTTGTACTGTCACCGAGGGGTGTTTCGACATTTACAACAATGTCTGACATCTCAACAGGTAAACCCAAAGCAGATACGAATGAGGAAGAGATAAATGAACGTGATGCACCAGTATCAAATAACACACGAGTCCAAGAATTGAAAACTAACAAAGTACCTCGTATCACCGGGGTACTGGTGGTAGTTTCGCGTTGTTAGGGTTGATATATTGAAAATTATGTTTTTAGTATTTTATTTTATTTTTAATAAAATTAATTTTTTATTTTAAGAGAATTTTTATGAGTAATGCATGTATATTATTTATTTGTTATGCATAGATGCCTGATATTTTGTATAATATTTAATCTGGTGTGTAGAGTACGGTTTACACACAGAAGACCAGATTTTAGATTTTTGCAGAATATAAGTTTTGTGTTCACAATTTAGATGGAAATGGACATACCATTGGTACGACTGTGGTACAGAGTTTTAGTAGGCTTGTTTTGGTTACGATGAACAGATAATAGCGTCATCTATTATTCCGACTCTCTGTGTCAGTACACTTTGTGTGTATTGAATGGGACATTTAGGGTAATTAATTTAGTACTGACTATGGATTATATAAATTAATTCGCACCCCAAGATTATTATGAATAGTGCTTATCCTCTTAATCCGAAAATAATTATTGATTTTTATATATTTAATATTCGTTGTTTTGATTCATTAGAGTGTGCGATCTTATATGAGTCTATATTCCCGATGAGTTGGATAGCGATGTTATTTATATGATAAATATTAATTATTGACAGAATTCACGTCCTGAAAGATCGGGATTGACGATACCTCATTAAGGATGCTTATAAATTTTGACCGGACCAAACCCTGCAGATGGATTTAATTATCTGGCGGTTAAATAAGTTAAGCGGAAGGGCTGAAGGAATATGAAGATGTCGATTAAATTAAATTATCAGTAATTAAATTTAATTGGCGGGTATCAAAAATTTTAACGTGGAGAGAAATGAAAAGCATTTAATAACATAAGCTTAATACTATAAGGTATTGAGATTATGGATCAAAGTACAATTATAGTTCTTTAGTGGTGTGAACTGTAATTCAGTATTTTATGAAAATTGTAGAAATCGCTACGTTTTTCCATAATTGCAGAAACTGCTTGTAGGTATCTGTGTTCCACTAGAAGTCTAACTCATAATTACTCCATAGGTCCCTGCTGTAGTTCTATATATACGCAGGTAAGCTGAACCAGTTTGAGATTGATAGAATTGATAGTTCAGATATCTCATATATTATTGTGATATTATTTTTGTCTTTCAATACTTAAATATATCGGGGTTCTGTCGGTACGAGTTCTCAAAAGATCATAACCCACATTACGTTCGAGGATCGCGTAAGGGAATACAGTAAAAGATCTTACTAGAGTTTCAATTCGAAATCATATCTTAGTTGAAGATTAGATCGACAAGAGGTATTCATCTAAATTAACTTTGGTTGCACGAGTTTATTTTGATCGCTCTTTGTCAAAAGTTTTATCTGGAGCCTGTTTCGGCGTTTGCCCGTCCAGTTAATTTTTAACCGATAATTATTTTTTTCAAAAATAAAGATTTTTATAGTTTTACCTCCAACAAATTGGTATCAGAGCCGTTTTATTTTTTTGTTTACGGTTATCAGGGCCGGGTAGATTTAGAACTGTGCTAACGTTGTTTTGCAGGAGTTTTAATTCCCATTTTATGATCATCTATTATTTTCATGTTTGATTGAATGCTTAGATGATGATTTAATTAATTTTTTTAATCACGGGATTGACCGTGTTAGATTAATTATTTTTAGATCGAATGTGAACTTACGGGACATAGGTTTCGATGTAAGATATTTTTATGTTCTTGAAGTTTTTTTTTCTAATTTATTAGAAAGAAAAATAAAAACAAGTATAAAAAATTTGGCAGTGGTTGGCGGCGGCAACCGACGAATAAATTTTTTTTTTATTGCTTTGTAAAATTTTTTTTTTTTCTAAAATTTTTTTTTCTAGATAAAATAAAAAAAATGGAAAAAAAAAGAAGAATTGTTTTCCAAGGGGGATTCCCAAACGAGGCCCTGGGATTGTGTGAGGCAAAAAGCATGCAGCGGTTTCTAGTGGCGCCAAACAGGCGCGGTCTCCAGCGCAATACCCAGGCGGTTTGTTTGATGCGGCAATCCCAAGAAGCAGTGTCCCAAACAGGGGCGGCAATTCCCAAAAAGGTGCACTGTTGCGCCAAATCAACAAAGTCCAAGCGCCGGTTTTATTCCCGGTTCGGCAAGGCTAACTTTTTTTTTATAAAAGCACAAAACAGTGGCTTTTTTATCTATCAAGCAGCGCAATTTTGGCAAAAATGCAGGCGTTCTTCCAGGCTGTTTTCTGCGGCAACTAAGACTGTTTTAGTTGGCTTAATACTCCGGATAATGATTGATCGAGTTTTTTATCTATCAAGCAGCGCAATTTTGGCAAAAATGCAGGCGTTCTTCCAGGCTGTTTTCTGCGGCAACTAAGAC
>JAOTRH010198346.1:0-11340 GCA_034768845.1 Heliamphora exappendiculata | reverse complement strand
GTTAAAAGTTTAATAAAGATGTATTTTCTGGATCCCCGAGCATGTATTTTATGTCGGCGTTGGAAATTCTCCCAACACTATATATATGTAGGATTCACAATACATATATACATATAGATGGTTGATATTATTTTTTGTGATTAGTTATGTGGTTAGTTTGGTGTTTTTTTTTTTTTTTTATGGAATCATATTGGCTTGAATTGCCTTTCCTTCTTTTAATTCTCAAATTGTTTTCCTCTACGTGAAGCTGGAACATTTTCATCATTGGTGAGGTGTGCTGAACGCAGAACCATTTTGAATGTAAAAACGTCCATTGATTCTAGTGGTTAATGGTTTGGCTGTGCGGGAATTTTTTTTTTTTTTTTGGTACAACGGAAACGAAAATGCAGGCAAAAGAAAATTACTCTCTGAAAACAGAGTGTCCTTGGCATTGTTCCAAACTACACTCTGTAAAATATATCTGCATAAGAATGAGTATTACCCACAAGTTGTACTCTCTAGCATGTGTTTTACGTTAAGGCTCATTTTCATATAAAAAGTAATTTTTTTATGTAAAATTGTTTTATAAAAAATGTTTTTTTATTTGTGTTTTATGGTGTTTGGATGATGCTTCAAAAATATATTCCAAAAAAAGATAGAAGTTGCATTTTTCACTTGCCGCCACTTGTGCTGAAGTTGCTACCACCGCTGCCATCGTAGCTACAATCACTATCCCGCTGTTGCTATCTTCGTTATCGCTCCTATCACTATTGTAAAATGACTAACGCTATTTTTTTATAAATTAATTTTCATCTTAAGCTCTGTTTGTTTTAACAAAAAATTAAGAATATTTTTAAAAAAATATTTTTTGTATTTAGTTTCGACTTTAAAAATGATAGTGCTAGTGGATGTAGTATTATTAGAATGAGTGGTAATGGTGACGATGTGGTATTATTGCTAGACAGCTTGTTCTCGAGATCTCAGAACTTTGGACTTTTGGGACTCGGGATCTTTCAGACTCCATAGCCACGGGACTTTAGGACTTTGGGCCTCTGGACCTCGGGATGTTGAGATTTCGAACTCCCAAGATCTCGAACTCTCAAAATCTCAAGAATTCAGACTTTTGAACGCTAAACCCTCGACACTCCGACGCCAAAAAAGTCATTTCCTAAATGATTTTTCTTATAGCAATGTTTGAATCATCGAGCTGTAAACGGATTGATAGTTGAAAGGAAATGATAAATAAAGTAAGATTAATTTATTTGGTTTTTTTGTCTTTTTTATTTTCTTTCATAAATCTATATAATAAAAAAATTAATTTTGAAAAAAAATATTTTGTGTATTTTTTTCCCAAACAAGTGAAATATATTTTAGCTCAAAAAACGGTGCTATTTATCCTGAGGAAAAGAAGGACCGATCAAGATTAATTGGTTCTCACAAAATTATGTTCTCTCTTATCTTTCTTTAGGACGGTTGAAATATATTTTAATTTAAATTTTAAGAAAAAATTTCAGATATACACTTAGATTTGGCATATATTCAACTCAATTCTCATATAAATGAATTTTACTTTGCAATATATAAAGATTACTTTTGAACATGGGAAGGATGAACGTGCACTTCACATGAAAACTCTACACCATTTTATATATTGTGAACTTGAAAAAAGTTATTTAGTAGTTAAAAAGACGTCATGCCAATATATTTTGGTGATGTATTCAATTAGTATATAAATGTCGTGTATTCATAATTTTAGAATGTATTTTAAGCTTTCATAAAAGTATGATTGAATTAGATATAATTATATAATCTAATCTAGCCATGTCATCGTATAAGATAATATTAAAAAAATATATCCTATTATATCTCATATTTTAAGTTTTAATAAAATATTTATGTAATTCAATCTATCATTTGGAGAGAAATTATATCTTATAATTTCTTATTCCACATTTGATTTACTATAAATTTAATTATATAATGCTCATTGTATAAAGTCAATGTGACCATATATTTTGCGTCACTGTCATGTCATGTATTGTACAAGCAACATTAACTCAAAGAACGAATAATAAAATAACTTCAAACACTATATAAAGGTATATACATATTTGAAAAGAAATTAATATAATATAATTTTTATTTTTTTATGGCAGTATCTAGGTGAATTAGGATTCCTTTTGAGTTTAGGCTTTTTGTGAGAGTTTAGGAAACTATAGATTTGGGTTGAATTCTTTTGAGATTTGATTAGACAGAATACTAAAGGAATTATGGTTTCTTAATTTATGGGTTATCTATATGGCAATCAAATAAGAAGTTCAGGTTGGTTGTACTCACAGTTATGCACAAAGTACAAGCAGTTAATGGATAAAAAGTCTGTGAGTCTCGGCCACATAACTGCTCGAGTGGTCAATCGTCTGCTCGAGCGGTGCCTAGACGTTTTAATTGTTTCTTAATTCTACAGCCTGGGTTTTGGAAATCTATTTATAGATCATAAGTTGTGCACGGAAATCAACTCTTGGGCCTTCAATATTCGGAGCATCAAGTTTATTCAAGAGTGATTTTGTGCAACTCAAATCATCAAAGATCATTCGGCAGTAAAACTTAGACGGCGTTCTAAGTTCCGACGGAGGATTCTACCGGAGAAGACTACTACGAGGAGTCGTTGTAGTAGGAATTAAGAGGAAAGAAGTTAACGAAGATTCGGCATACAAGCTTAGGACTAGAAGATTGAGAGTCAGTCAAAAAGTCTGTAAGTTGTATTTGTTTCTGTTCGAGTTTAGTGCTTGTTTCCTGGATTTGGTATGTCCCGTGATTTTTTACTCTTTGGGTTTTTCCACGTTAAAATCTTGGTGTTGTGATTTCTTCTCTTTGAATGGTTCGTGTAGATGTGATTGATAATCGGCGTTAAAAATATATATATATTTTGTAATCGAAAAAATAATATTTTTTTCAATTAGAATAAGAGCGGGTTCTTTTTGTTTTAAAAGTTATCGATCCTAATCAAACATATATATAAAATTTCCTAGAGAAGAAAACTCAACCGTTCGACCCCCGTTATTAGATGGAAGAAACTATCCCTACTAGAAAGCTCGTGTGAGGGCGTTTCTTAAATCTATTGATGAGAGGGTTTGGATGTATGCTGTTATTGGCTATACCCCACATACTGTTAAATTTGGTTATGAAATTATTTTAAAATCTACTGAACAATGGAAGATAAAGAATTTTGAAGAAGCAGGCTGGAATAGCAAGGCTATCAATACTATTTTTAGCGGTGTCACACATGAAGAATTTAGACACATCTACATGTGTGAAATCGCTAAAGAAGTATGAAATATTCTTGAAAGCACACACGATGGCACATCAACTGTTAAAATTTCTAAACTTCAAAAGCTCACCACAAATTTTGAAACTCTTCGTATGAAATATCATGAGTCTATTGATGAATTTTATGCTAAGTTGAGTGGCATCATAAATTCTAATTTTATTCTTGGTGAAAAAATTTCTGAATGTCGCATCGTTAGGAAGATCTTACGGTCACTACCTGAACATTTTTAACCAAAAGTTATTGCTATTGAAGAAAGTAAAGATATTGATTCTCTTAGAGTAAAACAATTGGTTGGAAATCTTCAGACTTTTGAATTTACTCTACGCCAACCTAAAAAATCTAAAGGCGTTGCTTTAAAAACTTCAAAGGTTGAGTTAGATTCTTCTGATGATGAAACAGATATTGATCCAGAGGTTATGGATTTTATTGTTAAAAAATTCAAAAAATATGTTTTGAATAAAAAATCTAATCTCAAGTCAAAATCTGGCCAGTTTGGTGACAAAAGTAAGAATGTGGTGAAATTTGAAAAGAAAAAAGCTAAAGTTCAGAACCAGGGTATACAGTGCTTTGAAAGTCAATGGTATTGACATATTGCACAGAACTGTCCAAATAAACAGAAAAAGAAAGAGAGTGTTTACTGTGACTTGGGATGATGAGGTTGAATCATCTGATGGTGGAAACGAGTCCGAATTAGAAAATGATGAGGGCAAGTTCATTGCCTTTGCTGCTCCCACTGGATCAGGTTAGACTGAATTATTTGATCATGATTCTCAGGCATCTCACAGTGATTCTGGTTCAAATTCTGAATCAGATGAGGAGAATGAAAAAGATCTTCGGTGGGCTTATGATAAACTTCATAAAGAAAGTTACAAGATGACAAAAGTTATCACTAAGCTGACACTGAAGGTTAAAACAATGGAAAAAGAAAATACTAGCTTAAAGTCTGAACTAACTGAGTCTCAATATCTAATTTCTCAGCTAAAAACCTTTAAAACCAAAATGACTAAGAAATTGGTTAGTTTTGACAAACAGATGAATGAACTCATTGAATCATGTGATTCGCTCAAATCAAACGTTTCTAAACTCGAGTTGGAATTACAAGATTCGGTTAAGTTCAAGTCTATGTTTGAAGCTAGTAATGAAAGAGCACAAATCTTAGAATCTGAATTGGCAACTGCTAACATTACTTTAAAGAAATTGAATGCAGGTTCACTGAGCTTGGATGAGATTCTAAGCGTACAAAAAGTAGCAACAATCGAACTGGCTTAGGATACGGGGTAACTGCATCTCAATCAAAAAATTCTGGTAAAATCAATTTTGTTAAAGCCAACAGCATGCCGGGAGGTAAGGATAAGAGTTTGAAAAAATCTAACTTAATCAGATCTGAATTGTTGGGAAATTCTGCTCAAAAGGTCTACCAAACTCTACTGTGTTTCAAAAATTTGTTCATACATGTCATTTTTGCGGTATTCATGGTCATATTAGACCTTTTTGCAGAAAAATGAAATCTTTGTCTACATATCAGCATGAAAGAAAATCTGAAAAACTACATGATCAAATTATACAGCTTCAGAACAAAAGCCTCGGCCAACTGGCATAGGAATAAAAAAAGTTACTAGCAGTCGAACGCTCGTGCGGCCAATCTAACCGCTCGAGCGGCTAACTGGCAGGAACCCTATTTGTTCCAGAAACCCAGTGTTCATAATAAATCTTTTCTCAAAACTTGTGTTATCTGGGTGAGAAAATTTGATTTGAAATGCAATATTGTTCACACTGTCTTAAAAGTTCAAAATTCCTATATGTGGTATTTGGACAGTGGATGTCCCGACATATGTCAGGTAATAAGTCTTTATTCTCTAATATTGACCCTTATGATGGAGGATTTGTCACATTTGGGGATGGCAAATCATCTAAAATTATTGGGAGAGGTTCTATTGACTCTCCAGATCTACCCAATTTGAACAATGTTCTTCTTGTTGACGGTCTAAAAGCAAATCTACTTAGTATTAGTCAGATGTGCAATACACACCATAAAGTTCATTTTACCAAAACTGATTATCTAATTTTGGATAAAAAAGAAAAAACTGTTATTCATGGTATTCGAACATCTGATAACTGCAATGAAATTTTGCCAAAAATCGTTCAAATCTGTCATTCTGCTAAAATAGACCAAACAAAATTGTGGCATCATCGTTTGAGTCATATTAATTATAAGGATCTTACCCGACTTGCAAATTCTGAGTTAGTCAAAGGTATTCCCAAATTGAACAATAACACTAAAATTGTTTGTGGAACCATGTCAACTAGATAAACAAATTAAAATTCCTCACAAGAAAATAAATCAATTTGCTACTCAATATCCTCTATAGTTATTGCATATGGATCTAATGGATCCTACAAGAACAGAGAGTATAGGTGGTAAGAAATATATATTTCTTGTAGTGGATGACTTTTTTAGGTTTACCTGGTGTAGACACCCCAATTTGACCCTGCCTAATCTTAGGAGAGTCCGATGATAAAAACAGGTGGAATAGTGTCTCAGTACGATCCTCGGGAGATGATCCAATCTCGGTATTTGAACACAGTCATCAAAAACCTTCAAAACCAATGAAACTGTACCAAACCATCGATAACTTGTTGCCCAAGTCATTGTCAGAAGTGGCGACCTCCATGTTCATTGTGGCGGTCGTCAATAGAACCTCTTGAAAATCCTAGCAAAAAGTGGCGGCCGCCAAATACAATATGGCAACCGCCAACTCACATTGTGGCTGCCGCCAATAGAACATTTTTCAACCCAGCGGCCGCTAACTTGCATTGAGGCGGCCGCCAACTCCAAATGGCCTAACGTGTCCCAAAACGTGACAACACCTCATTGGTTGAAGAATTCTATAAATACCGTACCCCGGCGTACGTTTTCAGAAGAAATTTTGAGTGGGAGAGACTCTGCCGATATACCGAGCGATCCCAAGCCTCGACGGCGAAACCCTGCCGAGATACTGGGTCCCTAATCTCCATACCTACATTGAAGTCTACATTGCTTGGATCACCCCCCGAGAATTGGACAATTGGAGTACATTTTCCGACTTGAGGATTCTCCGACAATCCAGGTACCTCGCTTAGATCCCCGGTCTTTCTAACCCTATTCTCTGTCTTTTGGGGTGATCGGATTATATTTAATCTCAATTCATGTATTACTTTTTATTTGCATAGTTAATCTTATCATCATTTACATTGCTTCATTTAATCTAATTGCTTTAATTTTATCTAATTTGACTGCTTTAATTTTGTAGTTTACACTTTCACACTAAGCACATTATCTTTTTCTTTAATTAATTCATTAATTATTACTAATATCAATTAACAATACGACTAAATAATATCGTTATTGTTATAATAGAAACCATTTACATAAAAATGGTTGTAATCATTTATATTACATCCATTTAAATTCTAGCATTTTATTCCCTTTTTCTTTCTTTTTATGTTAAATTAATGTTATCACATTATTTTACTTTCTTTTTCCTATAATTAGTCTAATTTCCTTTGACTAACATTTCATTTTATTTCATTTCTTGTATCATTAATTTAATGGTCCATTTTAATTCTTAGTTTTCATTTAATAGCTACTCAACTTTCTTTCTTAGCATTTACTTTTTTTGTGTAATGTAGTTTTAAAAAAAAAGTCTTATTTTTTTTTTCTTTTAGCTTAATGTAATTTCTTTTTTATTGTACCATTTATTTCTCATTTCTTTACTTATAATATTAGTTTAAGTTTTTTTTTTACTTTCTTAACTTTGTTATAATATTCTAGCATTTATTTTTCTTTCTTATTTTTTTTTTAATTTTTCTTTTAAGCACTAGTTTAATATTTTGGTTTTCAATTCATTTATTTTTTTTTTCTTTCTTTTTCAATACAATTCATATTTCTAGCATTTTTTTTCTTTCGATGTAGTATTTTATTTTCTTTTATCATTAACTTTATTTTTTCTCATAATGCCTTATCTCTTTTCCTTTAAGTATTCTATTTTCTTTTCTTTAAATACTAATACTTTTTATTTTCTTTTTAACTTAATATTCATTTTCTAACTTATACTTTCTATTTTTTTCTTTCAATATTAGTGTTAATTTTTTTCTTGTCTTTTATTTTCTTATTAACTTTAATAAAATTCCATTTAGTATTTCTCTTCTTGTAATATTAGCATTCATCTCTCTTACAAAAAAAAATTTATTTTTTTTTCCTATGATTCCTTTTTATTTTTTTTTATTTTATTTTGTTAAACCAAAAATCACAAAAAATATCATAATTTTCTCTTTAAAAGAAAATTTTATTTTTCTTTTCATCTCTTTTATTTTCTTCCATTTTTTTATATTTTCTCTTAAAAATATAAGATGTTAAATCTTCTTTAAAATCTTCCTCTATTAATTTAATTTGTCTTTCATAATATTTTTCTTTTCTTTTCTTTTAATAACCACAAAAAAGCGCAAAACAAATAAAAATACATTTTATGTTAGTTAATATTTTTCTCAATTTTCTTATTTTAATCTTTCAAGTTAATAGTGTAATTTTCTCCTCTAACAAAAATTAAAAACTCATTTGTTTATTTTGTTTCTATTTTTTTTCTTTTCTTTTGTTTAAAAAAATATAAAATATAAATAATAAGATTTTCTTTTAGTGGTTTAAACAAGCATTTTCCAACATTTTATTTGAGTTTGTAAATTTTTTTTTATTTCTTTCTTTTTCAAATTAAAGTTTTAAATATTTGTTTGTTAATACATAAAATATTTGTTATTATATTTTATTATTTTGGTTAGTCTTTAATATCAAATTTGTACGTGTTTTTAAATAATTCAATAATATGTATATTGTACATATTAGTTTAGGGTTTGATTACTTTATGTCAAAATTGTGTAGTTCATTTTTGTGCAATTCAAGTTAGATAATTTTAGTAACTTAACATGTTTTGTTCT
Organism: Heliamphora exappendiculata; assembly: GCA_034768845.1. Lineage (NCBI taxonomy): Eukaryota > Viridiplantae > Streptophyta > Magnoliopsida > Ericales > Sarraceniaceae > Heliamphora > Heliamphora exappendiculata. The sequence continues at coordinate 3,065 of JAOTRH010198346.1, read as the reverse complement.
TTTAACTAAAGTATACTTCTTTAAGTTGTTTAAACAATATTGCACGTGGGTATGTGTTTCATGTATCATTTAGATAGAAATTGCATGTTATAGGATTTAAAAATTTTTTTGACACTTATTTGTTTTGGAGTGTCATGTACATATTTTATGTATTTTTTATACTTGATTTTGAATGTTCTATCTCCACTCCTATTTTTTTTATTTGCATCCATTTGAGAAATTATTTTAAAGAACTAATAATGATTAGTAGAGGCCAACCTTATGTTGGATGAACAGAATGCTTAACATCTTTCCCAATTCATACCTTAACTCCCGAATCCTTTTTCTTTGGTTAACGTTTTCAAGATCAGTAGCTAATTTTTTTTTTCTTAATTTTTCTCAAAAACTAAGTGGCGACTCTATTTTCAACAAAAGGGGTTTTTAAAATTTAAATTTTAAGGTGTTTAAAATACTTGTCAAAATATTTTTGAATTTTCTCATTTTTAACCCCCAAATTTCAAAGCCAAAGTATTTCTTGGTGACTCTACTGGGGATTGATTTTCAAAATCAAATAAGAGGGCTATACTCAAAAGCATCATTGGTTCCTAATAAAATTTCTCAATTGTATTTTTGCATGCATATGCATTGTTCTTCAACCCCTTGCCTGGTCGACCCGATACCCTGAGCGTTAATCCGTTTCGAGAATTGTTGGGAAAACGGGCAACCCTTGCTGACTGTACGCTTCCATAGGTACAGTAAAAGAGTTCGGGCGTACTGTTTGACCATGTTCTGCACCACTCCAAGCATGGGAGGTATATATCCGGCTCTATTCATAAGGTACCCTGTTCAAATTAACCAAACTCGGCCTTTTGCATATAGTGAACATAAAATCCCCCAATTAGGTGCTGCTAACCCTAGTAGGATTATGTGTTTTTCTTCATTGTATGTTTTGATTGTATATTGTTAGAATTATTTGTTTAGATTAGGATAGTCCTTTTCCTGAATTTGGCCCGGGTTTTTCTATTTTTCTTCGTTTAAGTTAGTTCCTCCTTCGTGTTCTTACCTGAGTCTTTATTCTTCACCATATTTGGCCTTCACAGAGTAGTTTTCTTCTCGGGGTCATGCTCGTGTTTCGTTTAACACCTCTAGGGTAGTTCCTCTCTCCTCCACGTTCTCCCCGAGTCGTTGGTTTTCTCCACCTTTGTTTAGGCTCGCTTCTCTCAAACCCTTGACATATCTATGAGAGTTAGTCATTTCTCCTTACCGTTATGCTGCCTATTTTTCAATAGGATCCTAGAGAGTTACATCTGTTTCCCTGACGGAGTGCTGTTCTTTTTCCTTTAGAATCATAGGTCGAACCAGTCTTTTAAGGGTTAGAACCGTCGTCTTGCCGGAACACCATCCGCTTAAACAAAACCTTTCCCCTAGAGCTTGGTTGATCTATCCCCTATTTTCAGTTGTTATGCTGGTGGTATGAGCCCGGCAGGGACATTGTTTTAGTTTCAGCTATTTTGAGTATCAGGAATATCTACTGTCTGTTGTCTGAACGTTCTTTCAAAAAATACCTGAGACTGGTTATTCTGCTTGTGCAATACAAGTTTTTTATGAGTTACCATTGATCCGGGAAGAGTACAATCGACACAAGTTTGGGTAAGATAAAAATGGACAGACTGCGCAGAGTATCTGAATCAACTGACATGGCAGAAAATGAAGTTAATTTGGCAGCCTTAATGAGGGCTATTACCGAGATACAACAGGCTGTGGGGCAACAGACCTAAGCTCAAAACCAGTGCCAGGCACAGATACAAGCAATTTAGGCCCGTATGCTTGGTGTGAATGGACAGCCAGATAATGTGAACGAGAATGGCAAAGATTTCTGAGATGACAACCAAGGGCCAGAAATACCGCAGGTTGTTGTACCACCTCAGGTTCCTCGCCCAATCGTGATAGAAGATGAGAATACTGCTTAGACCAGGGAATCCGCGCTGGCGAAAAAGATTGATCGGATGGAAAAGGTGCTAAGAAAAGCTAAAAGAATAGAAGAATATATGCTGGATGTAGGTGGTCTGTGCCTATTTCCAGATGCAAAATTGCCCGAAAAGTTTAAGATGCCAGAAATGGAAAAGTAAGATGGCACTGGGGACCTGCATATCCATTTGAGAATGTATGTTGGGACCTTATCCCATATGGGGATCGATGATCAGTTTAAGGCTCAATTATTCAATTGGTCGCTTTCTGGAGCTGCACAGAGGTGGTTTCTTTCTCTCAAATTGGCCAAAACTAGAACATATGAGGATATAGCCACTGCCTTTATTAGTCAGTATAGCTACAACGTCCAGCTGGACGTCACTACTTGAGAGCTTGAAACAACGCAGCAAGAGAATCGAGAATCTTTTGTTGACTTTCTGACCCACTGGAGAGGCAAGGCCGCTAAAATAACAAACCGACCTTTTAAAAAAGAGAAAATAAGGATGGTGGTAAAGAACCTACAGTCTCTGTTGAAATGCTACCTCATCACGCTTCCACTTTCCACCTTTGAACAACTATTTGACGCTGGGGTGCAAATTGAGGATGTTATCCAATCCGGTGATATTGAGAAGACAGAATCCAGCCAAAAATTACCAAGAAGGACCTTCCCCATAAATCAACCCACCACAACTAACCTCGTGCCTCGCTCGGGCGAGGTAAATCTTTTGAACCCTTCTTCCTCCACTCATCAAACAAATAACTTTCAGCAGTCAAGCGATGCTCAGCAAACACAGCAACGGCCACGAAGAACTTTTACTCCTCTCAACATCTCATTATCCACTGCTCTGAACCGGTTGGTCAAGAAAGGACTCCTCAAACCATTAGACCCCATGCTAGTACCCGATCACTTCCCACCGAGGTACAATGCCTCTCAATACTGCGCCTTTCATTAGAGCCATGGACACCTAACCGACAAGTATATGAGGCCCCGCCATGAAATCTAGAACCTCATTGATAACAAGGTGATCCCTTCTCCATCGATCACCCCAAAGCCGAATGTCACTACAAACCCACTGCCAAATCATGCCAGGCAGGCTGGGGTAAACTACATGTCGCTG